>WSYH01010303.1:0-23608 GCA_036426205.1 Ascaphus truei | reverse complement strand
TAGAGACTCTGGAACTAATACAGATAACTTGGTTGTAGACATACCGAATTTAAGAAAGGTCTAGATTATTACCCTGCACCTAAAGGCACCATATTGACACTTTTTTTAATATGGAAATGATGATTTCTCAAAAATTGATGCAAACTGTAAAACAGGAGACATTAGACACCATTTAAGTAAACAAGAGAACCTGGCCCTAAAAATGTTTAAGGGACATAATGACCTATTATTAGACAGAGCGGATTAGGGTGGCGGGTGTGGTGCTCCAAAATCGTAAGGATACGAAATGGAAGCCCCCCCCTCTCTATGTACATCCTTCTATAAGGGTATTGGATAAAGATCCCACAAGTGGTCACAAACTTTTAAAGGACCTTCTAGATAAGGCTCTCTTTGATACTGTGAGTACACAAGCGGAATTTGACTTTTTGTTTAATGTTTCTCCACAATACCGGTGTTTATCATTTGCCCAAAGTTCATAAAGTATCTCCAACCCACCCGGCCGTCCCAATATTTGGGATAGACTCCCTACTGCGAATCTTTCGCAATATGTAGATTTTTTTTCTACAAGTATATGTTACTCAATTACCTTCCTATCATAAAGATACATCCTCAGTTCTTCTTACATTTCAAGACTTTGAGTGGAAGAGTACATATAAATGGATCACGTGTGACGTCCAAGCACTTTACAACACATATACCACACGATAAAGGACTTGGCAGGCAGTGAAATTTTTTCTAGAGACAGACAGCACTCTACACTCACCTCAATAAGAGTTCATCTTGAAATCCATTGAATTCATAATGACCCATAATTATTTTTTATTTTTGACAGAGTTCTTTGTTACAGGTTTGCGGAACTGCGATGTGGTAATAGATTTGCCCCCAGTTTCGTCAACCTGTACATGGGTCAGTGGGAACTACAGAATATCTGGACTAAAACCCATACAGCCAAAAAAATATCCTTTGGCGGTCGTTACATAGCGATATCTTATGTATGGGAAGGTTGATGAGGTGTCTGTTCTGTTCCTTCTCTCCTATCTGAATAGAACGATAGAATAGAAATTGATTTTTACACATGTATCGAACCCACAGAGATTAACTATTTAGATCTTCAATTCAACAGCATTGGACAATGGAATGTTTCAAACAAAAGTTTAATTTCAAAGAAAATCGATGCCATAACATTCTAATGGCTAATAGCAACCACAAAAAATCGTGGATTACGACATTCCCAAGGGCAATTTATTCGCGTTAAGCGAAATGTAAGTGGGGAACAAGATTTGAGATGACAATCAAAAGCATTGTTTGACAAATTTCTGGAGGGAGAGGTACTCTAGTGTAGTTTAACTAGAGATCTAGATGCAGTCCGTCTATGGATAGACAAGCTGATGCTAATTCACAAGAAATAAGGAATCACATAGGGGACAAAGTAATGTGCTGGAATACCTTTTATTATACATTATTTAACGTCAGATGAACAAGAAAATTGAAAGCATAATAAGAAAACATTGGGCAATTCTAAGTCCGACCAGTACTAAATAATCATATATCTATTTTCCTAATTCACCTACAGGAGGGCCAAAAATTTAAAAAATGCACTAGCACCCAGTGATGTGGGATGCCTCCCGCATAAAGCCAATTACAAAAATCTGCTTGGGGATAAACCCTAGGAAATTATCAATGTGGAAGTGCTCTATTTGTAGGTTGGTACATCCAGAGGAAAAAATTTTAATCCTTTACAAACAAATGAAATCTTGC
Source organism: Ascaphus truei (assembly GCA_036426205.1). Classification (NCBI taxonomy): domain Eukaryota; kingdom Metazoa; phylum Chordata; class Amphibia; order Anura; family Ascaphidae; genus Ascaphus; species Ascaphus truei. The sequence goes on along the minus strand of WSYH01010303.1, from coordinate 21,850 downwards.
TATTTGAATCTTTTATAAGTAATACGACCCATGTGGTGTGTACAATTAATGTGTGATGCGGCTACAATATGTGGGTCGCACCAAAAGATGCCTTAAAATCAGGATACAGGAGCATGTGTAGAAAACATTAAAGCAGGGTATGAGAACATAGTGTTCTCAGCCACTTTCGTATCACATTCATAATAAAGACCCATCTCAATTAGTATTTTAAAGGTATCAAAGTGGTCCTAGGGCAAGAAGGGAGGACGGATCGAACTAAAAGCTCTCATACCAAGAAACATTCTGGATTTAGATCAACTAACTCCCTATCCCCTCCCTAAGGGGTGTTAAATGAAGATATAGATATCTGGTCTTGATTAGTGTGTTGTTTTTTGCCTCCTGGTTTTTATATATGGCTGAATTGCAACGAATCATGCATGTCTTTAATGTTTGTTATATCTCTTTCAGATACTACCTGTTCGATTTGTAGGATATATATCGTTTTATAAATGTATTTATTGTTGAATGTATAAAGATTGTACTAGATATTTGTTTTTTCATTGACATCATTGATTGAGCTTTTTTGAATGAGCTAGTCATGCACCTGTAATGCTTTCAGCAGCAACTGTGACACCATGAAATCTAATTGATTAATTAGTGGTGATATATATATATGTTGTTAACCCCCCCCCCATCTGCAACATTCTGAAGAAGTAAACACGAGTTACGAAACGCGTTGGAGGTGTAGTGCTCGTTTTATACCCTCTTGTTGGTGTGTTAACACTCGAGAAGTGTTTCCCGCTCACACAGACTTTGTGCATATTCATCTTCCTAAGAAGCCGCGTGTATCCTTAGCCACCGCACTGAGTGAGACCTTGCAGCGGGTCGGTTAGAATAGTGCGACCGGACTGTGAGTCACGATCGGGCGGGCCAGGGAGAAGTAGACGGAGCGACACGTGACTAAGTTGTGGATGCGGATGTGGACGGAGGTGCTACGCGCGGAGGACAGTTGCTCAGGCATATCCGGCAGCAGAGACTGAGACCCACGTCTTGAGTGAGAGGGAGACGGATCCACAAACTACAGCTTGAAACAGCGATGAGGAGGAGAGATCTCCCCAGCCCACAATTGGAGTAGGAGGAGTGCCATCTGAGAAGCTGTGTACGGTAGTGGTGATACCCAATTACCAAACTGCCTATATTTTACTCTATTGATGTACGAGATTATAATATTTTACAAGTAAAATTTATTTTTTTGTACTTCACTATGTGCGTTGTGGCCGTTGTTTTTTATGTCTCTTTCTATAGCTCTAGGGGTGCTTGGGACACCCCCAAGAAGGGCTGCAGACGCTCATACGTGACTTAAACCACATTCAAGGTTGATTTTTTCTGATTATAATATCACTGTGCACTGCATATTGCCCTATTGTGTTTCACTAATTATTAGCTGCGACCAATCACCTATTTGTTCACACTTCACTTGTACTCTAGGTGCTGTGCTGCACTTATATATTACTGTTTATACACTTTATTTAACGATTTCTGTGATTATATATCAATATGGGTGGGGTCTACTTATCCTAGAGACAAACGACAAGAACAGTTGATCGTTGTTTTGTACTGAAGCAACAAGGACCATCAGAAGGGATGAAATAGATCTCTCAGAGAAGAACACTTCAAAAGTACTTGAAGTATCTTTGTTGAAAGATAATAAATTTTTGGCTGAAAAAACCACTTTACAGAAATATTTAGACTGTAACAGAATTCCAAGAGGTCTGAGAGTACAGAAAGCCCCCCACATTTGGGAAAGAGAACGAGCATTTTATGAAAGAATGGAACAGCATTCTTGATGAATGTTCCAGAGATTTAATGCGTTTAATTATTTTTGAGCGCATAAATCAATTTTAATATTGAAGGAGTTACTGAAAGAGATTAAAATCGGAACCCTTGTCATAGATAAAGATTGTTTAAGATTGAAGTAGAATTACTCGCTAAATTGAAAGTACAGGGAAGAGATAACTAAAATCAAACATGTAAATTATGAGAGACAACAGCAGATTATGATTCGCGGTAAGTAAAGAGAGAGACTGGGCCAAAAAGGGGAGAGAGGTAGGGTAATAGATAAACTTTACATTCCCAATTATGGTGCGAAGAAGAGACCAGCATACCATCTGGAAATAGGGGCTAGGAAAAAGAGGGCCCCCCAAAAACGTGGGTGGTCCAATAATAGGAAGCAGGTCATTATAGAAATAAATCAAATGATAGAAGAAGATAACTATAGACACACAGATCATAGTTTCAACGCCCACAGAATTACTCTGATAAAAGTAGAGACCAACACCAAAAACCTACACCCTTAGAGAATAAACAAGACCCAAGAAAAGAAAGAGGGAAATAGACTAAAAGAAGTCTCCCATAGTAAATCCTCTATTGAGTCTCCATCTGGCTCCCGTTTTTTAGAAATGCTGAGGAGCAGATTCTCCCGATAAAAGAAAACAAAGAAGGGAAAGAGAGGAAACAGGATTATGTAAACAGCCCTACAGTGAAATCAAAGATAAAAAGGTCACACCACGAAGAGGAACGAGAGCAGGAAACCAGAGTCCAAGAGAAGAGACTCAAGTCAGGATCCCCGTAGACAAAGGTATCTTTATTTGTCTACGGTGATACTGACCAATGATCAGAAACTTGTATTGAATAGGGGCCTGAATTTCTCGAGATCTAGTAGCCCAAATGGCTTTCAATTATATAGTGATCATCCACATAATTTGTGAGAAATTTAAACTCTACAAACGACATTTTATAAAAATTGAAAATGATTGCCCAAAATAGTGAAGGAAAGAAAACCATACTAGAGACTCTGGAACTTAATACAGATAATTGGTTTTGTAGACATACCGAATTTAGAGAAAAGGTCTAGATTTTACCTGCACATCTAAAGGGCACCATATTGACACTTTTTTAATATGGTAAATGATATTCTCAAATTGATGCAAACCTGTAAAACAGGAGACATTAGACCCAATTAAGAAACAAGAGAACCTGGCCCTAAAATGTTTAAGGGACAATAATGACCTTATTATTGACACAGGCGGTATAAAGGGGCGGTTGTGTGTGGTGCTCCAAAATCGTAAGGATACGAAATGGAAGCCCACCGCTCCTCCAAGATACATCACCTTCTAAGGTATTGGATTAAGATCCCACAAGTGAGTTCACAAACCTTGTTTAAAGGACCTTCAGAGAAAGGCTCTCTTTGATTTACTGTGATACACAAGCGGAATTTGAACTTTTTGGTTTAATGTCTCCACTACAATACCGGTGTTTATCATTTGCCCAAGTTCATAAATGGATCTAAGTCCCCCAACCACTTCAGCCGTCCATTCAATTTCGGGAATAGACTCCTAACTGCGAATCTTCGCAATATGTAGATTTTTTCTCACAAGTATATGTACTCAATTACCTTCGACTATCTAAAAGATACATCCTCAGTTTCTTCTACATTTCAGACTTTGAGTGGAAGAGTAATATATAAATGGATACGTGTGACTTCCAAGCACTTACACACATATACCACCGATAAAGGACGTGCGGCAGTGAAATTTTTTCTAGAGACAGACAGCACTCTACATCAACATCAATATAGAGTTCATCTTGAAATCCATGAATTCATACTGACCCATAATTATTTTTTTTGAAGAGTTCTTTTACAGGTTTGCGGAAACTGCGATTGGTAATAGATTGCCCCCAGTTTCCGCAACCTGTACATGGGTCAGTGGGAACTACGAATTCTGGACTAATAACCATACAGCCCAACCAAATTATCCTTTGGCGTCGTTATATAGACATATCTTATGTGTTGGGAGGTGATGAGGGTCTGTCTTTCTTTCTCTCATATCTGAATTACGAACGAATAGAATTTGATTTTTACAGCAGTATCGAAACCCCCAGATTAACTATTTAGATTTAATTAACCAGCATTGGGACAATGGGAATGTTTCAACAAAGTTTATTTCAAAGAATCGATGCCATAACATTCTAATGGCTAATAGCAACCACAAAAAATCGTGGATTACGAACATTCCCAAGGGCCAATTTATTAGCGTTAAGCCGAACAATGTATGTGGGGAACAAGATTTTGAGATACAATCAAAAGCATTGTTTGACAAATTTCTGGAGGAGAGAGGTACTCTAGTGCTTGTAACTAGAGATCTAGATGCAGTCCGATCTATGGATAGACAGCTGATGAGAATCCAAGAAATAAGGAATCAATAGGGACAAAGTTGATGTGGCTGAAATACCTTTATAACTACATTTAACTCAAATGAACAAGAAAATTGAGCATAATAAGAAACATGGGCATGTCTAAAGTTCCGATCCAGTACTAAATAATCATATATCTGATTTTCCTAAATTCACCTACAGGAGGGCCAAAAACTTTAAAAAATGCACTAGCACCAGTGATGGGGCTCTGCCCGCATAAAGCCAATTACAAAAATCTGCTTGGGGATAACCCTCGAAATTATCAATGGGAAGTGCTCCTCTTGTAGTGTTAGTATCAAACCGAGAAAAAAACTTTTAAATCCTTACAACAAATGAAATCTTTGCTATTGAACTCTTTATAAATTGTAATACGACCATGTGGTTGTACATGATAATTGTGAATGCGGCCTACATATGTGGTCGCACTCAAAAAAGAAGTTGCCTTAAAACAGGATAATAGGAGCCATGTTAGAACATTAAAAGCCAGGTTATGAGAAAATAGGTGTTTCTCGCCACTTGCATCACACATCAATAAGGACCCATCTAATTAATTTTAAAGGTATCGAAATGGGTCCCTAGGGCAAGAAGGAGGAGATAGAACTATAAAGTCTCTCATACCAAGAAACATTCTGGATTATCAACTTAACTCCCTATCCCCTAAGGGGTAATGAAGATATAGATATCTGGTCTTGTATTAGTTGGTTTTTTCTGCTCCTGTTTATATATGCGAATTGCAAGAATCATGCATTCTTAAACTGTTATATCTCTTCAGATACTCACTGTTCGATTAGATATATTTTATCTGTTTTATAAATGTATTTTATTGTGAATGTATAAAGATTGTATAGATATTTTGTTTTTACTTTGACATCATTGTATTTGCAGCTTTTTGAGAGATCGTCACTGCACCTGTAATGCTTTTGAGCAGCAACTTGACACCATGAATCTAATGATTAATTAGTGGTGTATTATATAGTGTAAACCCCCCCCCCCATCTGGCATACATTCCCTGAAGAAGATAACACGAGTACGAAACGCGTTGGGGGTGTCAGTGCTCGTTTTATTACCCTGTGTTGGTTTTAACACTCAGTAAGTGTTGTCCCTGTCTCACACAAGATTGTTGTGCTATTACATCTCTTCTAAGAAGCCGCGTGTACCTTAGCTACAACCAGCACTGAAGTGAGACGTTGCAGGCGGTTCGTTAGAATAGTGCGAACGGACGCGACGTACGATAGGCGCTCCGATGAGAGAGTAGCGACACCGTGACAACGTGCTGGATGCGGATGTGAGGCGGAGGCTGCTACATCGGGATGAGGACAGTTTGCTCCGACTATCCGCCAGCAGAGACTGAGACCTTCCCCGTCTGAGTGAGAGGGAGGCGGCCCCACAACTACCAGCTTGACATCAATGAGGAGAGATCCCCTGCACACCCTACAATTGAGTTAGGAGTGCCTCTGGAGCTGTGTACTGGTGTGGTATACCCAATTACCAACTGCCTATATTTTACTCTATTGATGTACGAGATTATATATATTTTACAAGTAAACTTTTATTTTATGTACTTCCTATGTGGTTGTTCGCGATGTTTTTTGTCTCTCTATCAGACGATCCAGCTCCATATCCGTTCATACTACTGCCTGAGCGAATGCCACCAGTTGAGTCTCCTATCTTCCTTGATATCCTTATCCTAGTCCCGTGAGTCTGCTTCACATTTGCTGACAAGCTAGACTACCTACCTATGTTATGCATATGAGTCAAGCTTCGGAGGGCCATCCCATGGCCCTGCTCTATCTTAGCGCCTGAGGCAATTGGCTGAGCATAAACCCAGTGTTATGTTTCGTGTCGTCTTGCCTCAAGCATCCTGATGTTCTTGTTCTGCTTGTTCTTTGATTTACCTCGTACCCGGACTCGGTGCTTATTCTGACCCCTGACTCGGCTTGTATTTGGGACTCCCACTTCTCTACCCTGGACCCTAGTTACGCACACAACTATCCACTCCCAATCCCAGACACAGGCGAGGATAACGACCATTCTGACCTCTCCTACCCGTACCGGTTACATGACCTTCACTTACACTCGCGATGCGGTTACGCAGTGTTGTAGGTCGGTGGATATCAGTATCCCCACCTCAGCCTGCTGGTCCCGTCCTCTTTGTGGTTAGGTTGTTACAGTCTCTGACTATATTTTAGAAAGCAGCTTGACCGAGATCGTTTCTCTATGTAGGAATCGGGGAACTCGTACCCTGCGGGCGTGTTCCCTCCTACTGGCCGCATCTCAGTCCCGCTCTCCTTACAGAGCATGCATGTGCACCGCGGTTCCCCTACTCGTACCACGGAGCCTGGCCACCCCGGTTCGCGGTCGCGCATTCTCTCTGTGTGGCGCGTAAATACAGTTGCGAGTCAAGTTTCACACACACTGTGGCGTATTCTCTTCGTCAAGATTCTCTGATGTCTCTCTGTGTGGCAGGCACGCCCTCTAGGCTGCGAGTCTAGCCTACCTATGCATCTCGCCCCTAGTCTGATGGATCGCTCGGAGTTCGATCCTGAAGAGGGGGGTACTGTGACGAGAGCGGGGAACACGCCCCCTGCGACGTGTTCCTTCCTTACCTGTAAACTTTGATGATCCGCCCTCTGAGCGCGAGTCAAGATCCGTGGTTTTAAGTATCTGAAGCAAGCGTCACCATATTACTTTCTGCAAAATCCCATGCCCTCTTCCTCACGAGAAGTAACCTCATTCTGACTCCACATGTATCACAGTCGTGCTACCTGCCTTGGTTCCTGCGAGTAACTACCATCACAGGTTGTTCCTGCCTGGACCTCCTTGGGACCTTACTCTTATCCTTTGGATTCCGGAGAACTGGGACAGTCACTCCATTTACTACTGAGTTAGTTTACCGTGCGGGTAGTGTATACTGTGATTAGGGTTTACCTTGTCGTGGTAGCTTTCACAGTGCTGTAGTCTGACGCAGGGCTTATCCCGGGGCTCCAGCAGCACAACGGCCTTCTGGACGGACGAATCGAGCTGGATAGTTGTCGCAGGACACCGGTAGGAGAGGGTCTTATCTCCACAGGTCTCAAACAGCTGGGCACAGTTTGCTCTGGAGAGGGGAGGAAACCTCAACAGGCTTTGTGATGTCGATGGCACCTCACCTTCCTGGCAGCTATCGGCATGGGGCTTGGCGCGCCAGGCCACCAGGAAAGGCGCACCCAACACCCCCAGGATAGTCAACCTCCCGGTCCACAGTTGGACCTCCGTCGTAGGCACAGTTGGTTCCGGTTGTCAGGCACAGTTGGATCAGGTATCTTGTTGGGGACATGTTTAGGGCCACAAGTGGTATCCCCACGTACAATCGGGTAGGCCGATCCATAGGCAGGGGGACCTGGCTGTCAGCAGAGGTAGATCTATGGTTAACACCGGACCACGAGGGCATCTGGTGCACGAGGGCTAAAGCACAAGGGTCACGATATCCGTGGCTGCAGACCTTGTATGGGCCGCACTGGTTGGTGTGGAGGCCCTGTCGATAGCAATAATAGGTCTGCTGGCAAAGGGCTGGTAGGGGCCGCAGAGGTAGAAGGTCCCACAGGGCTGGCACCGTGCACTGAGGCTGGTATTGCCTCCAAGGAGCACAAGTGTGAGCAAGTGCATCGAGATGTGTGTCTGGCCATTGCACTCTGACCACCAAATAACTGCCAGGAAGATGGTAGTTGCAAACTCAGGTCATCCATATTTTTACTGGTTAGCAATAATGATGTGAGTATACAGAGAAGTGTATAGTTGGTCCTCTCTCTGCTCAGCTCAGTGGAACTGAGGTAGGTGCAGCAAGTTGTTGGCTCCTCGCGTCAAGGACAAGCTCCGATGGATTGTTAGGTTTTGCTCCTCCCCGGGTGGAATTTGGGGCAAGGCGGTGCTGAGTAGATTGTGACATGGCTCCGGCTGAGCCAGTCACAGTGAGGGCGGGTGCCAGGACTTGGCGCCGAAAAGGTTGCAACTGATTTTTGCAAAGAACTTGCATTTCTGCAACAAGCCCATGCTGTCCCGATTTTCTGGCGGGAGCACCATTTTGGAAGTACGTCCATGCAATAGACTCCATTATAGAGAACATAGACACAACCCATAGAGATTAGGTACACAAGGTCCCTGGTGACGCCTCAGGGGCCCGTTCCTCAACATTTTAGATTGCAGAAAAGTCCATAATAAAGGTGCACAGGGTCCACAGCCTACAACTGAAAGGGGCGAGATGTGGGGTTCATCACGCTCCCTGGATACATTTCGCACTGGTTGCCGCCCTCATTAGCATAGTCCAGGTACCCAGAGTCCGTCGTTACACTGAAAGGTTCTGGCCCCGATTTCCTTTTTCGGTATGCAGCTTGAAGGGTACACATCCCCGGATTTCCCGTTGGGGAAGACGGTTGGTGGACGGTAAGGCTAGCTGGCATCACTAAACTGGGATGAAGCCCAGCTAGCTACCCTAAATCTAGGTAACTGGGCCACATTTGTAAGGCTATTTGGACCAATGTACTTTAATATCTGGGAAGAACAGGGAGGTTGTTAAATGTATTTCCATGTCTGGGAAGACAGGAGTGGTAAAGTATTTCCATGTCTGTAAGAATGATTTCAAGTCTGTATTTGTTATTCCCTGTAACTGCAATCCCACAGTTTTAGGGAATCTACATTGTTCCCTGTTATCTCTTCCCAAGTTTATTGATCTAATTTATTTTATTATTTATCAAATGTTTTACCAGGAGAGTAATAATTGAGAGTTCACCTCTCGTTTCAAGTATGTCCTGGGCATACGTAATATGACAAATAATACATGGTTACAAATACAGTTAAATAAATGAACAGGGTAACATTATTACAAGACATGCAGCACAGTTAGAGAAGAATGTATAGAGGCGTATGTAACAGTTCAGACCAGATTAAAATGTGAGACAGCCTAGTTTTGAAAGAACTTAAACTGGTGGGGGATGTGAGAGTTCCGGTAGGGGTTCCACGTTTTGGGGTGGCACGGTAAGAAGGAGGAGCGGCCGGATACTTTGTGTGACTATGTGTAAGCAACTGTAGTGTCTTGTGGGAGTGAGCCCCTGAAAAAGTGTTAAATTGGTGATAGTGAATAATCAGGGATGGGGTCTTAGCATAGCCCTCATGGCTTGTGTGGCATAACCTAATGTGTTGCTCTGATTGTCGAGTAGCCCCCTCCCACTGCAATGGATAGCCACACGAGGGCTATATAAGGGTGCTACGATCAGAGAATCAGACTCTACCTTCAGATAGCACCTTAGAGCAAGAGCGGCTAACAGAGAGTGAACAGACATCTGGGGTAGGGACGGAGTTGTGAAGAGTTCACTCAGAGGACTTATCTGAGAGACAGAGAGACTGAAAGTTCATGTCTGTGAACGAATTTGATGTTGAACTGTGACCAGCTGGAGATGTATCCAGAGGGTCTGTTGTGTGATCAGCTTCTGAGATCCTGGACAAGTAGCGGACGGAACAAGCTTCTTGAAGCAGAGCCCCTGCACTAGTGACTTGATTATAGTCGCGCCCCAGGCCCCAGTTGGTTTGTATGTGTTTTGTACAATCTTTGTTTTTCTGCAGAGCTGTGCCGGAATAAACCCCCCTTTTATTAACAACTTTTGTCCTGTCTGGTGCTATGATCCTGGTGGTTTCGGTGAAAAGTACCTGAGTCTCCCGGATGAAACGCCCAACATAGAGTACTGGTCTGGGACACGTGACTGGGGCGGTCGGGGTGGGAGGGTGATAGTAGGGAGCTCCGAAACGGTAAGGATTAGTTGATTTTATTCATACTATTTTAATTTTGCTAGGTGCTATCTGTCTATACTGTATACTGCCTGGGTGCTTATGAACTGTTGGTGTGTGACCTCCCATCCCATTGCATTGGGTGTATTGGGACTCTGGTACCTACTGACTCATTGTATGATCAACGATTAATCCACTAGGACACTAACGTATGTCCGCCGTGCGTCATCTTGACCGACCGGACGTATCCGACGGGAACACCATTTAACCGACACCGCTGGGAGGATACACCTCCGAAGAGACCAGCCCCACCGGATTGATCGATCTCGCAGGATCCGTGTGAGTACGGAAGTGCAACTGGCATGACCTCATGAATCTTCGTTGCTTGCAAGATCCAGAGTTGCCCTACGCCTGTTGCTGAGTGGTAACTCATTGTGCTTTTGCAACTCGAATGCGCTTGTTCAATCCTAAACAACCTAAGGTACGTGCTATAATACTTACCTTTTTTATGGATCAATAATATTTGATTACTTACACTGCATTTGCGCTGTTTTTTTTGTGTTTTGTCTGTAGTCGTGGAGTGCTGGAGCCACCCCTGACCATTTAACAGACTCAGCTGCCACTGTATGTTACAGAGTTTTGTATGTTTTACACCCTAAGATTAAGGGTGTAAGTATCTTTCCACATTAACACTATATCACTCTAAATCGGTTGTGGTTAAATGGTTATTAGTTGCGCACTATTTATCTTATTTTGTTATTCCATATGACACCTGGTGGTGAGAGACACTTTATGGACACATTCACTTAATGACCATAAAGGTCTTTCTGGTACAGGAGTGTTTTATCTTAGCAACACTTAGTAAATATATCCCTTCATGCCCAGATACCCCTAAATCGAAGAACAAAATACCATTCTGATTATATTTCAGTACTTCAAGTAATGCGAGCGTAGAAATACATGAAAACGTCTATAAAAATGCTAATAAACAGAGCATTTATCTAATAGGCAATATACAGTAAGAGGCACTTGATGTTTAGAGCCGATAATTTTACTGGTGTAACCACCAAGCAAATACAAGTCCACAGGTGCTGAAACAGATGAGACTCTCCAGCAAATTAGGGTGTGTAGGCATAATACCAGACAGAAAACACAGCCTCGGTGTACCTATCTGTTGGACAGAATAAACGTTGGCATTCTCTGAGTCCAAGAGTACATCAATTAAACAGATTTACTGAATGTTAAGAAACCATGAAATATCACAGTCTCTTTAATACCAAATTGGAAACTGACACCCCTGCAAACTTTCAAATTCATCAACAGATCACAACACTTTCCCAGCCCCAAGTCTTTCTGGTTATGATCTTCACTTTGTGGCGTCGCTTCAATGCAACTATATTTTCAGGATTGTATAGGATTTAACACACAGCAAAAACGAATAGGACTCCTTATTGAAATCTAAAAGGGTTAAATATCACCCAATAATAGCTAGATAACTATAATGAATCTTTAAAATGTGGGATATATAATATACAAAAATAATTGATTCTGTTTTATTAGTACCCAGCTATATTATTTGGCATTTACCTTACTCAAAAAAAAAATGCAATCACCTTTATTAATTGGTGGTCTCTTCTCTGCACTCTCCTTGTTCCATAATGTCTTTTCTTAGGAGGTGCCTCCACCATTGTATCCATTTCAATGTGTGGGTCTTATGAGCTTTGTAATGGGGCATAATTGATTTATTCCTTCAATCCGTTGCCCGGTTGATGCAAGATAAGATCTTGTTTTTGCCGTTTGCGCTAGTGCCTGACTTTGGGCACTATGCTAAGCCTGCTGCTGATCTACAGCACTCCTAAATCCTTCTCCCATCGAAGGATATCCCCCATTTATCCCCTTATTTAATTTGTAATTTCGCCTTTTATTCTTGCATTCCAAAATTGCATACCTTCATTTAATGTTAATTTTGTTAATTTAATCAATGACACATTAAAAAACCTTTGCTTCCTTGAGCTTCACAAACACAAAACACACCACCACACACACACACCACACACACACACACACACACACACACACACACACACACACACACACATACACATACATCCCACACACACACAACACACATAACACACACACACACACTTCATTAGATTAATCCACATGACCAGTAGGTTTTGAGAGCGGAACGCAGGCATCAAGATACACAAGCAAATATTAATTTGATAGGCACGATCCATAAATCTCAAATGACAAAGCGAAGCTTTGAGACTGGATGCGGGAAGGCGTTTTGATAGGATAAATGGTATTTCATTTCTAGATAAGACCTTGGGGCTTGGATTTTATTTTTTTTCTTTTAAAGGGCGTCCAGCCATCTATCAATGCCAACAGCCACTCGGAAGATCCGAGGGGGTATGGAGGGGATCTGCATAACATTTAAGCATGAGATACTAGACAAGGGTGCCCCCGTTCTCTCTATTTTGCTTTTGCCATGACAATCGAAACACCTTGCGTGCTACAATCAGAGTGTCCCCAATATACAGGGATTAATATAAAAGGTGGTTACAAATATAACTTGTTTGTGAGGTGCGTATCTATACCACTACTATATCGTAATCCTTGACATCTCTCGCAACAGTTTCAATTCCGTTTCCCGAAGTTTGGGGAATCTACTTACGAGAATAAAGTTCATGGGGTGGAAATTGGAAGCGTAAATTTAACGTTCACTGAAAAGGAGGTCCAAGGTTCTTAAGCACCATTTTGGTACCATATGTGGAAGAAAAGACCCATCTGAAGTTTATTTGCGGATATACCTACTAGGGACTTCAACTATTTAGTATACATATAAATATCCAAACTCTTTTCTAAGATTAGTAAGGATCTACAGGTCTGGAATTCTCACTAGATCTCCTGGTATTGGCGTATACTGCTGTGTAAGATGAAATCCTCCCAAGATTTTAGTCATTACTTACTTCCAAAACATTATTCAAGATCTGTCCCACATAACAATATAAAAGAAATCCAAAATCGAATATCTGAAATTTTTGGAACCAATAAACAAAGGAGAATAGCCAGGTACTGTATGCTGAGTCTTAAGAAGGTTGGGGGGTCTAGCAGTTCCAAGAATCGTAAAATATATGTTGTCCTCTCATTTGAAACAAATGGGTTTACTGGCCCCTGAGGGACCTCTGCTTGGTGGATCGAGAAAGCTCCCTTAATACCCGGTTGGCCTCCTACTTTGCTATGGTTGACTCCAGGTACTGTGCTAGGGGAGTAGTCCGTGTTCGTATCCAGGATTTTTGCTGAGCTTCCAGGGTGCTTAGAAACCTGAGAGGACATAGAGGGATTTATAAAGCGTGAGTATTTATATAGAATAGTAAATAGATTGAAGTATGTTGTTAGGGTATTATGAAGAATACGGTTTAACTTGGAACGAGTGTTTAAAGTGTTTAAATATATGCAGTGTCACAACATTTGTTGTTCGCAGGGGTTTCTATGAGGAGGAATTTCCCTAATAACACACGAGTCGAAGATTTACAAAACAAAATATATCAAAACAGGCCTGTTTGTTCACCCCATTGCAACAGGTTTTGAATCACTCAAATTGAGATACCCCGCCCCTAAATATCTAGACCAGTTGGCTCTGGATTTCCAGAACGAAATAACAAGAGAGACTGGGAAGATATCTGCATAATGCGGCGTTAAAACCTCTATATGCCCCAGTTACCAAAATGAGAATATTATACATTTGTTATGAGCTGGTTATTTACACTGCCCAAGGATAAAGCGAAATATTTCCGGAGTGTACGGATAATACTGGAGGGGATAGCAGGCAGATCGGGGGATCTATGCAACAATATATGTGGTTTGTGTCCAGTAATTGCAGACATACTGGAGGCCAGTTGTGAAATTAATAAAATTAATAGAATATTAAGTAGAATATATATAAGATATACACAGCACCTAAACACCCCATAAAATCAAAGCACTAGCAACAAATCAATTAAGGAATATAAAACTATAGCAACCAACAATAATGAATTAAAACCATTAGCGAAACAAATAAATAATTAAATGACAGCGTCAACATCGGAATGGTGAGATGTACCCCCATCTGGACCATAAATGGACGTACACAGGCCATATATTAAGGCCTGTAACGCTTCTTTACACGGAAGCGAAGATGACATCTTTTGGGATTAACCAGGGGTTGGTATTAACAGTGAAGAAGAGAAGATAGGATTAAAAAGAATAATGACAAAAAGATAGAGAAGGTGTGATAGTAAGATAAAGAGAGAAGAGTTTTGTGTGACCTGTTTCCGGATCTACAAAGGTGGAAGTGGTGGTTGTGATTGACTTGTGATGACGTGCGGTACGAGAGCTTCTCTGATAATGCCGTAGATCGGAGGGTCAACGCTTATTGTCGAAAGGTAGAAATTGAATGTAATGTAATTTTAATTGTTTACAGGTTTGTTGATTTCATTTTTTTTATTTAGTTTTTCCTTGTCCTATTGACTGCTAATGTATTAATCTGTCCCCCTTGAGGTTCAGATAAATACAGGTTGACCAATCATTTGTTTGGCAATGCTTGTTTTCTATGACGATTATTTTTTCTATTCTTTGATTGTTTGTGATATTAAATGTTTAGAATTGGGATGGCTTGGTTTTTAGTACATTTGAGGATTGGTTAGTGTTTTAATTATTTATTTGTTTTGTTGGCTACTGGATTAACATTCATTATTGATTTGTGGGAGCGTTGTAAATTTATTTTTGTTTTCTTGCGCTAGTGGTTTATTATTTTATAGTAATAGTGCATTGGGTAGTTGTTTATTTATGTATTTTTTGGAAAACAAATGGTATAAATTTGCTATTTGTGATAATAATTATTTGTGATGGTTCTATAGGCTATTTAGCGTTCTTTATTGTTGGGTGTGTTTAGGTGCTTCGTTGTATATTATGGATTATTGTGTATTTTGTCATTAATAATTTTTATTAGGTTGACCATTGAGTGACAGGCCACTATATCATGTTCCATTTATGGGGACCATTATTATCACTGTGCCAATCAAGGCTACAGTGTGGGTATAGTAGTGTCACCGGGGTGGGTGGTTGTATCACCGGTGGGATAGCAGGAGGGGGGTCACCCTCAAATTACTAAGCGGTATTAACTGTCTACGATATTAAGGGGTAGGGGCTCAATAGATTTGTTTATGTTTGTATTCTTTCTGGCAACGGAACATATACCGCAGTATGGTGAGAAGGATGCCCTCATGACTGTAGGGTAAGTAGAAAGTTTATTTACTCTTAGTTATGCTGACTGGCTAATGTTGATTTTGATTAATAGGGCAAAATGAGCTATTACCATTATCTGTATAATAGTATTTGGCCCATTACTGTTCTGTATGTGTTGGGGGGTGGGGGGGGGGGGGGAGGACGGGGTGTATTTATTGAAATGATATCACCCGTTTTTATTTTTTTTGCAACATGACTTGGTACGGCAGGCCCAGCGGCCTCATGGTTCAATCCTGTGTAATCAAAGTTTGTTTTTATGTGGGGACACAGGGTGGGTGTGTATTGTGTATTGATGGTGTAGGTACATATTGTAATGTTATTGGGGCAAGGGGGGATGTGAAGGGCAGTGATTCCACCCTTCACTCATCCTCCCATCTTTGCCCCCAGCGAGTATAAAGCTGCTGTTTGTTCCTATTTGACACACTTCCTGATATCCGTTATGACCTTAGTAGTAATAAGTTTCGTAAAGTGGCCTGTTTTAATGCATTTCATGCAAGTCGGATTGATTCGTAGGGGTTCTCGGTGCCTGAATTAATGGGTTATCAGCTCTGTTCGGAGACCCCTAGGCATCAATGTATGCATTTTTTCCTATTTATTTAATATAAGTATTTTACAGTAAAGTCAGTACCATTGAGAGTTATCCTTCGTTTTCGTATGTCCGTGGGGCACAGAGTAAAACAAATAATTACATGTGGTTACAAGTACATTTTATAAAGAACAAGGTATACATTATATACATAACATGCATAACACAGTGTAAGATAAATTATATTATGGGCGTATGAAACAGTTTTACGATACCAGATTACAAATGTGAGGACCGCCTTAGATTTGAAAGAACTTAACTGGTGAGTGGAATGTGAGAGTCTCTGGTAGGTTGTTTCAAGTTTTGGGGTGCAGGTAGGAGAAGAGGAACGTTGCCGGATACTTGTTGTTGAGCCTGGACCTATGAACAGTCTTTTGGAGTCTGATCTCAAGGTGATATCTGTGTGCGATAGGGTGTGTGGGTGATGGAAGCTTGTTCAGATGCGGCTGGTAGCTTGCCCATGAGAGATTAAAGGCTACGACAAGCGAAATGGTGAAACTTGCCATAGGACTCTAGTGATGGCCAATCTAGGTCTTTTGGCATTATCGAGTGAGTGTGTTTGTATTGTGTGTGTCTTGGAGAACAAAAACGGACCAAATTGAAGTTAGGAGGTGTTAAGTTGCTAAGGGAGGTTTGAATGGTGATGAGCCATGTATACTATGTCCTCCATAGTCTAATATGATTGGCCATTTAGCACTGCTGTGCGATACCTTTCTGACCAGGACTTAGGTGGATAGGATTTTGTTCTGTAAATTGTGCCCCAGTTTGGCATAGTCTTGTTATGTCAGGGGGTATCAAGTGCTCCCGAATGTTAAGTGGAGTCAAACCATTATGCTCAGTATTTAAACTATAACAAGATGTAGGGTGGTGTTAGATGCGTGTGGGTTCTAATCATGGAGCTACAGTCCACTGTGGGAGCTTACAAATTTCAGTCTTGGGTCCCATACCATTGTTACTCCTTGTCGCGTTTAAAAACATTTGTTTTGGGAAATCCAAATTCAGATCCTCAAAAATGTCAGACTAGAATGTGTTGAAGGTCAGAGAGGCAGGGTCTTGAGTTCTGTGTGCATATAGGATTGTGTCATTCTGTCATACATGTGATTATGAGGCTTCCTTACAAGCTGTGGGACGATAATCATTAATGAACACTGATAAGGAGTAGGGCCCAGACCAGAGCCCTTGCGGGACACCACAGGTGATATCCAGGGGTTTGGAGGTTAGAGCCTGAGTATAGAACATGTTGGGATCTCCTGATATGGTGACTGACTGAAACCAGTGGTAGCCAATGGTATATTTTCGCTCCCACTAGTGATACCACGCCTCTCTCTAGCGTGTAAATGACTAGGGAGGGAAGGGGGGAGGTTTTTCGAGCCGTGGCTGGGGGCCCCCGAATGGGTGTGCGCATTTTAGGAGGGGAAGGGGCCGGGGGAAGGCATACTGAGGGAGGTACGACTAGGCAGGGCGAGCGGGGGCCAGGGTAGGGAGGGGGCTTTGGGTGGGGGGAGCGGACGGTTTGTGTAGCGTCCTGAATGCCGCACCCCCCTTGCCCCCCCCCCCCGGACCTGCCTGCCCCCCCCCCCCCCCCCCCCCCCCCCCCCCAAGAAGTATAAAGTAAAGAAAAAACGGAAGGGACGGGGGGGCATAAAAGAGGAAATGCAAGAGGGAAGGCGGAGAGAAAGGAAGAAGAATAGAGAGAGTAGTAAAGGAAGAAGGGGCGAAGAGGAGAGAAAGGAGAGCAGGAGGAAAGACGCGGAAGAGAGGAGAGAAGAAATGAGGAGAGGGGATAGAAAAGACGGGGAGAACAGAGGAAGATAAGAAGGGAAGAAGAGGGTCGGAGAAAAGAGGGCTAAAGGAGAAGGTGATAGGGACGAAGGGTTGGGAAACGAAAGAAGTGGAGAAGGAGAGAAAGGAGGGAGAAAGTGAAAAGAAGGAAAGAGGAGAAGAGTTAAAAGGGAAACGAATTGGGTAAGCAAAGGGAATAAAGAAAGAGAAAAAGGCGGAGGAAAGCGGGGGGGGAAAAAAAGGGGGAAGAAGGGGTGTAGAAAGAAATAAAGGAAAAAAGAGAAAAGGTGAGGACGGAAAGAAGGGACAAAGGGAATTCGAAAGTGATTCGAGAAGAAGCGGGAGAGAGAGAGGAAGGGAAGGGCAGGCAGGCGAATAGCGTGAAAACAAAAAGCGGAGTAAAGGAATTAAAGGAGATGAAGGGGAGATAGAGAGAGAAAAGGACAGAGAGAAAAGGGATGGGGGCTACGAATGGCGGGAGGGAGGGAAGAGGAGAGAGAGTGACAGGAAACGGTGGAGAGGAGAGAAGAGCAGGAACCCGGAAAGAACGTATAGACGGAGGGACAGATAAGAGAGGGAGAAAAAAGAAGGAACTCGGGGTTAAAAGGATGGAACGAGCAGAACAAGGTGGAGGGAAAAGGAGGAAGAACGCGGAAAAGACGTAAGGGATGAAAAAGTGTGTAAGAGAGGAAGGGAAGGAGGGAATAGAGCAGGAGCAGGAGGGGGCATAAAGGGAAAAGACGAAGGGCGGGGGATACAGGACATATATGCAGCAGAGAGAGAATAAGCGGGACGACGAGGCGACAATAGGGGAGAATAGGACGAGAGGAGAGGCAAGGGGAGGCGGAGAGAAAAAGGAAGGAGAATAGGAGGGGGAAGGAGAGGAGGGGACACGGAAGAAACGCTGCTAGGAATACGGCGAGGGTGCGGAAAAGTTAAGTAAGGATGAGAAAAAGGAGTGACGGCACTGCAGTGTAGGTGGAGGAAGAAGAACGTAAGAAGGGAGGAGGGAGGGGTAAGGAGAGGCCGGAAAGGAGCGGAGAGAAACAGGGAGAGAGGAGAGTGAAGCGAAAGCTAGAAGAGAGGAGCGAAGAAAAGGGAGGGGCGCGTATGGCAAGAGTGGGAAAAGGAGGGAAAGAAAGAGGAGCAGAGACGAAGATTAACGAAGGGGAGAGAAGAGGCGAGATGTAAGGGAAAGGAGGCGAGGGGGACGAAGTGTGAGGAATGAGAGGAGAACAGGAATCGTGGAAGGCAACACAGGGCACGAGATTGTAAGGCACAGTTAGTAAATTGATGGTGAGGAGAGAGAAACACGTAGCGAGGGGAGAAGACAGGCGGCAATAAATGACCTGAAGATGGAAGGTATGGAAATGAGACGGGATGACGGAGGAGTCAGAAGAGAGAAGTTGGGAGGAAGGAGTGATGGAAAATGCAAGAAAGAGGGGTGGCCGACGAAACGTGCTAGCGTAAGGGGGGGGAACAGGGAGACAAGGGAAAGATTGGGTGAAACACAGTAGTGTGGTGAGGGCGGATCGGGTTAAAGAAGAAGAGAAGAGAGGAGAGAGGAAGATGTGTGTGTACGAGGAGGAATGGAGGAGATAAGGAGAGGATAGTAAGGAAGAGGAGAGGCTGAGAAGAAGCGAAGTAGGAAGAGCGATGAATGTCGTAACCGGAGGGGATAGGACTTGTTGACAGAGGGAGCAGGGAAACAAGAGAAGCGAGGTAGGTGTGATAGCAACAGAGAAGCGGGGGAAGCGTGAGTTGATAAATCACAAATAAGAGTACCGTCGCACTCCGGCTTGAGGGTGAAAATTATCGTGCCTGTAGCCAGTATTGTGACAAGAAGTTGTAATGGGAAAAGGAACCCCTATGACACAGGGCATCTACCATCCTCATCAGAAAAAAAATTGTCTCACTGGAGGTGAATGCAGCCCGACGAAAGAAGGTCCAAAGGGTTATGGTGTCATATGTAAATCTGTGACACTCGAAATTGGAAGACTCTATCTCTGATCAAGTTCGCGACGATTAAATAACGTCAAAGGGATAGGGCGTACCAGGGTCCCGTCTGGTGATGAAGAAGTGTGTGACTTGTTATAGGGGTGATGCACCGAGTCGGGCCTTGTGGATGTGTGTGCCGATATGTATATATGGGGTGTGTTTATGTGGGTGGTGTGTATCTGGATATATGTGTGTGTATGGGTTCTGTGTGTGTATGTGTCTCTTTAGGATGGGTGTATATTATATGGGTGGCGGTCTCCCCTGGGGTATGAAGGTCTTCAAGCTGGAGAGCTCGCGCGTGGCACTGAGCTAGCCTGAGGATAGTTACTATACATGTTTACGGGGCATTAACAAAATTTGCAGCAGCGGTCGCTGAGCCTTTTTTTTAAATATATTTAATGATCTGTGGTTGTAAGGTGTTGGCCGGCACGCCTTCAGTAGTATCCTTTATTAACCCGTGCACTTCCGGCTACAACTACACTGATTAAGGTGTGGACTGACGTATTCATATATCATCTTGTATGCCTGTTTTTTACGCGGAGTGGCCATGCACCCCGAAATCGCGTTGCGACGGGGACAGCGGAAAAAACATGGCATGTGTAAGATGATGAATGGCGAAAGGCACGGGCTGCCGAGACGTGTGTGTGGAACGCACAATGGTGTGTCATAACATGGGGGTTTTTTATTTGCTATATAGTATGATCTATTAACAAATCGCTCATTCGCAGTGGACGGATGAAGACGTCTTGTGCTGTGTGGTGATATGATAGATATGATCTCAATGGACTAGTCTAATTGCGTTTACCACGTCTGCAGTCGGTGAGGGCACTATACATTGTGGGGCGGCCGATCTTGGAAGGATGAGGGACATAACGTTATGCGTTCAGGGTTGAAGTATCGGTGATGCTGCTGTGGGTTACTCACCAGTCCAGACCCGATAAAGTAGGAGAGGAGAAAGGGAAATAACGACGGTATAATGTAGTATATCATACCTAGCTGTGGGGTTACTCCAATGCCGGACCCGCGAAATGGAGAGGGAAATAACGTAGCTAGGGATTAGTTATATCATACCTACACTGTGGGGTTACTCGCCATCCAGACCCCGAAAACAGGAGAAGGGGAAATAACGCTTGGTAGTTGGATATCATTACCTAACTGTGGGGGTTACTCCCATCAGACCACGACATAGGAGAGGGAAATTAACGCATGTAGTTATATCATACCTTAACTGTGGGGGTTACTCCCACCCAGGGGACCACGAAATAGGAGAGGGAAATACGCTGATGTTATTATGTTAGTTATATCATATCTCTTACTGTGGGGTTATCTCCCACCCAGACCCCGAAAAGGAGGCGATGGAAATAACGCCTATGTTAGTGATATCATACCTAACTGTGGGGGTTTACTCCCATTACTACACCCGAAATAGGAGAGGAAAGATACCGATATGTTGGTTATATCAACTAACTGTGGGGGAGTTACTCCCACACAGCAGACCCGAAATAGGAGAGGAATACGCATGTTAGTGATATATCATACCATAACTGTGGAGGTACTCCCAGCTACACACAAATAGGAGAGGGCAGATGAAAGAGCTCCTATTGTTAGTTAGCTCTACACTAACTGTGGGGTTACTCCCATCCAGACCCGAAAATAGGAGGAAGGAATCAATAAGCGCTAGCTATGTGAGTATATCATACGCACTGTGGGGAGTCACTCCCCCATCCCGACCCCGACATGGGAAGAGGAAAACTGCGCTCTATGGTAGAGTATTCGGAAACCTAACTGTGGGGTGACTCCCATCCAGACCCCGAAAAGAGGAGAGGGAATAGACGCTATGAATGGTTAGTGTTTCATACCACACTGTGGGGTACTCCCATCAGACCCAGAAGATCGAAAATAGGAGAGGGATTAACGCCGGGATTATGGTTAGTCTATCATACCTAACTGTGGGTTACACCATTCCAGACCCGAAATATTCTATAAGGTATTGGATAAAGATCCCACAAGTGAGTTCACAAACCTCTTAAAGGACCTTCTAGATAAGGCTCTCTTTGATACTGTGATTACACAAGCGGAATTTGACTTTTTGTTTAATGTTTCTCCCACAATACCGGTGTTTTATCATTTGCCCAAAGTTCATAAATGTATCTCCAACCCACCCGGCCGTCCCATTATTTCGGGAATAGACTCCCTAAC
>WSYH01010302.1:0-23611 GCA_036426205.1 Ascaphus truei | reverse complement strand
CTGCCCTGAAGAGCTTACACTCTAAGTGATAAGTAGGTGAACTGTACAGTTATATGGAGGGTACTAAGGTTAGAGTGTTTGCAAGCGTCATGGTAAATGCATATCTTTTATGAATCAACTGATTTGACATATATATATATCATGTTGATTCATAAAAAGATATGCATTTACCATGACGCCTTGCAACACTCGAACCTTAGTACCCTCCTATAACTGTAAGTTCACCTACTTATCACTTAGAGTGTAAGCTCTTCAGGGCAGGGACTCCTTTTCCTATATGTACTTATTCCTGTAGCGCTTATTGCAACTGTAAATATACTGTATGTTCTTTGCATGTCTTAGACAGGTCTGCAACCCCGTCTTTCCCATTTTGTCACCCCATACACACGCTTCCACTGCACAGGGATTCTGGGAAATGACATCAAATGAGCACTCAGTGCCACCTTTTGTCTCAAGCTCATATTACACAAGCCACTCCTCAAGCCAATGCATGCTGTTTTTAAACACAGCTTTTAAACAAGGCTGGATGAATGCAAGCCATTAGACCTACTCCCATACATGTTTTCAACCTTGATGGGTTATCATCAGTGTAGGCTGGTCTTAATGGCTTGCAGTTTGGACTAGACTAGGTAATCAACCACTGTCATTAGGTTATGGTGGGTAAAAAAAGTGACAAAACCCTCCACGTAAAGCATAAGCAACTGTAAATATTACTGTATGTTCATTTGCATGTCTTAGACAGGTCTGCAACCCGTCTTTCCCCATTGTCACCCAGCATACAGCGCTTCCACTGCAGCAAGGGATTCTGGGAAATGACATGTAAATGAGCACTCAGTGCCACCTTTTGTCTCAAGCTCGTATTCAAGCCAATCCTCAAGCCAATGCATGCTGTTTTATACAACAGCTTTTAAAAAAAGGCTGGGATGAATGCAAAGCCATTAGAACCTACTCACATACATGTTTCAACCTTGATGGGTATCATCAGTGTGGAGGCTGGTCTTAATGGCTTGCAGGTTTGAGACTAGACTAGGTAATCACCACTGTCATTAAGGTTATTGGGTAAAAAAAGTGACAAAAACCCTCCACAGTAAAGCATAAAGCACTGTAAATATACTGTATGTTCATTTGCATGTCTTAGACAGGTCTGCACCCCGTCTTCCCCATTGTCACCCACATACAGCGCTTCCACTGCACAGGGGATTCTGGGAAATGACATGCAAAATAAGCACTCAGTGCCCCCTTTTGTCTCAAGCTCATATTAACAAAGCAATCCTCAAGCCAATGCATGCTGTTTAAAACACAGCTTTTAAACAGAGGCTGGGATGAGTATTCAAAGCCATTAGACCTACTCACATACATGTTTCAACCTTGATGGTCTATCATCAGTGTGAGGCTGGGTCTTAATGGCTTGCAGGTTTTGAGACTAGACTAGGTAATCACCACTGTCATTACAGGTTATGGTGGGTAAAAAAAGTGACAAAAACCCTACACAGTAAAGCATAAAGCAACTGTAAATTTACTGTATGTTCATTTGCATGTCTTAGACAGGTCTGCAAACCCGTCTTTCCCATTGTCACCCACATACAGCGCTTCCACTGCAGCAAGGGATCTATATATATATACACATATACATACTCTATTATAAGCTTTTGTCATCTCCCAAGTGTCTTTATTCTTTCTAAGCTCGGCCAAGCTCTCCGCTGGCGGCTGAGGCTTCGGGAAAGCGGGTGCTTTCCCGGCCTTGCGGTGCTTACCCTGCACGGCACGGTCAGGGGGCGTCCGGGGGCGGGCCAGTGACGTCACAGAGCTGGTTCGCCACATTGGGCGAACCGCTCACGTGACCGGCCCTGCGCTCCGGCAAGCGGGGAAATGTTAATTCCCAAGACCTGCGCTTCCGCGCGCTTTCGGAAGCGTAGGCGAGCCCCTACAAAGCCGCTCTAATTGTGGCTGTAGGGCTCAGTGCTGAGCGGAAGCGCGCCTCGCCAGCAAGCAACAACCTTGGACGAGGCCTTAGAGTCTGCAGAGATGTCAACCTCTGGTGACCAAAATCAGTGAGATTTTGGGTTTCTAGTTCTGGACCAAAAAATGAGTGTTTAATGGAAAAGTGCTGATATTTATTAGTGAGGCTCCATTGTGAAGCTCATTGAATTGCTGATGAAAAACCAGTGAGATCACTACAAATGATGATGGGTCTGTTAATGTGCAAGCATTTATCCAGGTAATTACCAATACTAGCTGTAATTCAGTACAACCACCACTATGTGGCAATATAGTACTGTATCTTAATCAATGATTGCCATGGAACGCTTTCAAAATATACATATTATATAGAAAACTTCATGAACAAGGGACCTTTTGTGGCCCTGAAAGCTTGCACTCTTTTTACCACAGAGTTTAGCTATTGAAGTTATCACTATACCTTACTTTCTTTGTCTATTCATGGCTAACATGGTTGCATCCTCTATTTGTATCAAAATATTTATGCCCAATGTAGCATGGTTATTGTTTTTATCAGTTTACATCTTCCTATAAATTACATTGTAAGCAAAAGTTACATAGACAAACCGACACCCAAGTAATTTCTGACGGAAGGAGCCCAACATTCCCAACATTCCCTCCCCGACTACCCAACATTCCACGATTCCCCGACATTCCCCACATTCCACGACATTCCCACACATTCTGTTCTTTTATTTATGTATAGAGCATGGTTCAAACTTTTTCGGTTCAAGGCGATCAGATTTTTCCACGGCGCCCAAAGTGAAAACAGTTGTATTACATCTAACATCTCTGACTCTCTCTCTCTTCTCTGACTCGCTCTGCTCTGTCTCCCTCTCTCTCACTCTCTGACCTCTTCTTTCTCTCTCTGACTCTCTTCTCTCCACTCTTCTCTCATCGCATCCTCTCACTCTCTCTCTCTCTCACTCTCTGACTCTCTCTCTCAATCTCTCTCACTCTCTGAATCTCTCACCTCTCTCTGAATCTCTCTCTCTCTACTCTCTGACTTCTCTCTCTCATCTCTCCACTCTCTGCTCACTGCTCCTCTCTCTCTCAGACTCTCTCTCCTCTCAGACTCCTCTTCTCGACTCTCTCTCTCTCTCTCAACTCTCTCTCTCATACTCTCTCTCTCAGACTCTCTCTCTCTCAGACTCTCTCTCTCAGACCTCTCTCTCTCAGACTCTCTCTCTCTCAGACTCTCTCTCTCTCAGACTCTCTCTCTCTCAGTACTCTCTCTCTCTCCTTCTCTCCTCGGGGGGGGGAAGGGGGCTGGGGGGGGAACACTCCCGCTCCCGCTCCCATCTCCCACCCGGCGGGTAGACCACGGAACCTGGAGGGAACAAGGACCTGGGGGAGTCTTGAGGGGGGGGGGGGGTTGGGGGGGAACACCCCCGCTACCATTACCCTCCCCCGCTACCATCAACCACCCCACGGGCACAGGGAGGAAACGGGGACCGGGAGATGCAATGGAGTACTGTACTAACCTCTTCACAGCCGGGAGAGGAGTGCACCTGCGTGGCCTTAGACTGGATGGAAAAAAAAAAATATTGGCACCCGCCAAGTCCTGTCAGCCAATCGGCTGCTGGATTAAAAAAAAAAAAAAAATTCAGCACAAGCAGGGAAAATTTTGAAAAACACGTGCGCTGCTTGGGCGGCCATAAGAGCTCGCCACGGGTCAAATCCACTCGCCCCGGGGCTGCAGGGAATAGGTTTGTCGAACACTGATTATTAGATTCAATTATACATCTGTCACAGGGCTCCAACAGATTTCCCGAGGCCCAGTATTAGAGTTTGATAGGGGCCACCCGTACCGGACCACCCCCCCCACACTGTGTCGTGGTCTTGCGAGCCTCCTCATGGCACACCTCGTGAGCCTCTTCTCCATTTCCTCCCCTCTCCATGTGTTTCTCTCCCCCCGTCTGACTCATACACCTTATTTTCTCACTCACTCTCCCACTAATCAGTCTCTCTTCTCTTCCTCACTCCCTCTTTACACACCGTTCTTCTCCCTCACTCTCCTCCCCCCTTCATCAATCCCTCCTCTCTCACTCAATCCTCCTCACACTCCTTCTCTACTATCCGACTGGCCACAAACACACACAATCCTTCCACACTAATTACCACACACCCACACCACACTAAAAATAAATACAAAGAAACCCCCAACCCCACCAAATACATACAAACCCCTCTCTAACCCCCAAATACATACAAAAGAAAAAAAACCCCCAAATACATACAAATCCCCCCACCCCCAAATAACAAACAAAAGAAAACCCCCCCCAAATCATACAAAAACCTCCCCCCCCAAGTACAACAAATCCTCTAACCTCCCAATAAAACAAACCCCCCCTCCCACAAATACATGCAAGAAAAAACCCCACCCCCCAAATACATATAAAAACACACACCTACCTGAAGATGGTCTTGGCCTCTGGTACCGCACTCTCCCCCAGCTGATGCGGTCCTCTCCTCTCCCACTGTGGTCATGCCTCTCCTCCCTTACTGTCCCACGGAACAGTTGTTACCTGGACAGTGAGGGAGGCCTGTAGCTGGGGTGAGCCGCGGCTGTACAAACCTGACCTTACCGTCCTCTCATTGCTCGGCCGGCCCCTGCTTCCTCCCCCCCCCCCCCGTGGTCTGCCTCTCACTCCCATCTCCTGATGCCAGTGTGCTGGGCCTCTCTCATATGCAGGTGCACGCTGACTCAGATAATGAACAGGAGTGAGGGGAGGCAGGCAGGTCCGCCGCTGGGGAGAGCCGGGGCCCAGCAGCAACGAGGGACCGGCAGTCGGGCTAAGAAGTTTGGCCCGATTTCTGGCCAGGCACCAACTTCCAGCGCCGGTCAGTTCCGCCGTAGTCACCAGGCCCGGGACACTTGTCCCGGCTCTCACCCCAATTAGCGGACCCGTCTGTCGATACTGTGTTGTTTCTTTTGTAAGTTGGATTTTATATGAGTATTTGTTTATTTTTTATACTGTATTTTGCTTGCACTAGCATTGTTATATGTTGTTGCAGTTCACTGCTCAGTCTGTGTACCTGTTGCTTAGCAACTATGGGTATTTAAACCTCCACACAGATGAATTAGGACGTGCACAGGCATCCAGTACCAGCTGATTCGGAGAGTAGATTGTATGAAGAGTAGGATTGATCGCTGCTCCAGATGTGACAATCGGCGGCTAACTTTCTCCTGGACATTTTTGAAACAAACTATTCACTCGTGTGTCTTGGATTGCCCACCAGTGGATGTCGGTGCCCGTTGGTGTCTACCGGTGCCGATCTCCATCTTTCCATCCATTACTCCCGTCATAAAGGCAGGTCCTTGTGCCTTCAAATTGTATTACATTGTTTTAAACCGAGTTACACTATGGAACTTGCACTTCTTTTCTTTGTTCATTTTTGGTTTTCCTTTGTGATTTGGCTTAAATCTCCCAAACTGCGGTGTAGCTCTATAAGATTAGCAGCATCGATTCTGGACTATATTTCTCAATCCCGTTATTTCACCTTGGAACTGGTTTTAGCATTTTTTATTTTTTCATTGACTGTTTTCTTTTTTGCGAGTGGTTACTATCTTACTATCACTTTCTCACACAGTTACATTGTACTAGCACTGATTATATTCACGATATTATATATTCTCTTATTTTACAACTTCACATCACTATCACTTACTTCACTATTATTATACATTGATTTAAGTGCTACCTGTTTCTATACACCCACACACCACTCACGTACAGTGGTAACTGCAACTACAACAACAACATCACTGCGTAATGCTCAAGAGAACTAGATTGGTCATCACTGAGTCTAGCGCAAAGTTCATCACTCCTTCTTTGCCTTCAAATACTTCTGGGCAAGATACCCTTCTACCTGAACAAGCTCCTCACTCCTATCCCACATGCACACTTATCATTGAGACTCTCACAGCCACCACCTGTCTAAGTTCTTTCAAAACTAAAGCGTCCTCCATTTTAATCTGGTCTGTAACGTTACATACGCCTATAATATATATTATCTCTAATTGTGCATGCAATGTCTTGTATATAATGTATACCCTGTTCTTTATGTAACTATTTGTAACCATGTATATTTGTCTTAACTCTGTGCCCAGGACATACTTGAAACGAGAGGCAAACTCTCAATGTATTACTTCCGGGGTAATATGGTAAGAGGAGCTGCATCACCACAATGAATAAAGTAAAGTAAAGAGATACTTGCAAAACCTGGTGCTCCTGTTCAGGAATATCTGCCTAAAAAATCCATATATGGGAAAAGATGAATGATTCAGGGCAACTTCGGATTTTTCTAAAGAAATTTAATCCAGTACAAAACACAACGTTTCATCCTTCAAGAGGACTTTTCAGTGACTGGCTTCAGATAGTGTGAAAATGTCCAGTATATAGAATTAAAACACCCATATGAAAGAACTTTAGCACCAATATTACCCCCAGTAAATCACACAATGTCCATCTTCCTCCACCCAATTCAAGGGTGGTGAGATAAGATTGTGATTGCATATCAAGAGTTTGTTTACTTTTTTATACTGCATAGGATTGATACAGGCAGTCTCCGGGGCCTGGAGGGGGTGGGGGTGGCGGGGCCTCCGGAGCTAAGCCGCATATTTATTCAGCTCCGGAGCCCCAATTCAATCCTATGTAATAAAAATAAATTAACCAGCAGTTTCATTACCTTAGTGGGCTAACTACAGCTACGTATGAAGAGGATAAATAGCGACACTACTTTGTTGTTGGTACAGGGGGTGGCTGAAAGTGGTAGTTGTCCCCAGGATGGGTGTTTAGACCTTGCCCCCTGGGGCAACTACCACCTCACCCACCCCCTGTACCTAACAACACCTCACTGAATGGGTAGAAGTGCTATTAGCCAAAGATGGACTAATAGAGCTTTTCCCCATTCAAAAAAACATTACAGGTGTAATACAATAAAAACAATCAATACAAACCCCCACCCCCCCCCATCCCCAATACACATGTAATGCAGAAAATCCTATTATCACTATTAAAAATAAAAAACATTAGCCCACCGCATAAAGTAAATTAGGTTGGACTTACCCCTGCCAGGATGAAGGTCGTCCTTTTCTTTCTCCCCATCCACAACATCCTGCGTGGGCACATCTTAATCAATAAAAAAAACTAACTACTGACAACTAACTCCTTTACACCTTAGGTTAGTAACCGTTATAGTTATTAAGGCTTAATCCCCCTCCCCCTACCCACGGCCGGGAGGCCCTATCACCACCCTCCCGGACACCTACCTCACCCTCTACCCATTGCCATGTGGCCAATCATGCCACATCAATCAATGGGCAAGCTAAAAAAATTGTGCCACACAAGAAAAGATTACATTGAAAATAAAAGAAAAACAAGCATTGACAATAAAGTCATGATTGTCACAGTGGTAAACATGCCCCAATATGGGCATGGATTGCCACACTGACAATGAATGGGCACATAAAAAAAAAAGTGTATCTATCTATAAATGCAGTTATGGTGCAATGTATATGGTGTATTCAAACGTGTATGGTTTATGTGTTTGGTATTTGTGTATACTTTTTAAGCGTGTGTATGGGGAGTGTTATGCTTATGTTATCAGTGTGTACACGGTGCATGTATATATTGTGCATGACTATATTTGTGTGTGTGCCCTTGCTGCCTGATTACTCAGCCAGTCGACTTGGGCTTGCCCCCGGCCCAAAATTTCCATACAGTCCTGCCCCCAGTGACCCTCCTATTCCTGACATACAGATGTAGCAATACTTTACATTCCCACGACCTGCGCAAACCAAGTGCAATTCCCCGGCACTGCATGCATGGCTAAGCCCGTAACCATGGCTTACTGGCCGGCAAAATGGTGTTTTTTTTTCCGACTGCGTTGTACTTGCAGTAGTAACGATAGGTGGCGCTAGTGCTTCTTTAACCTAAACTCAATGCGATTTTCCGAGGCAATTGCTACAGTAATGAACGTTTTTCATGAACATATATTCACAGCGAGCGGAATACTTGTCCCTTTGGATACAATATCCTCATTGGAGTCCGCCTCAGCCAATTCTCCGGCTGGTGACATTAACACTTTTATTGGTGACCTTGCAGCCTCTTTTTTTGTAGTTTTATTTTGGTGTCCAATACCAGCCCCAAAAACTACAAATTTCCAGGGACGTGGGATTGCTAGAAGTTGGAGGAGCATGGATTGCTGATCCACCTACAGTAGCAAGAAGAGCTAATTCTATTTGTGTGTCATGGATTAAAATCCTCCGACTTCAAGCACACAATTTAGTGCTGTCCCTTCCCCTTTTACATCTCACTCTCTATCCTTGGGCACAGCATTTCATCAACCTGTTTCTCTTCTAGCTTACCAGCATGTAATTGGTTGATTATAATAGAATTGTTCTATCGTCTCAGGCACAGAAGATGTCCAGATATGTGCTGCCAGGATCCACCCAGAGCTGGCTGCATGACTGTGTCTGTGAAAGTATAATGTAAAAAGCACTTGTAACTGGAAAAAATGCCCTGTAAACAATGTTATGGATACTCTTGGTATCCGTTACAGAGCTCTATCCTGGATTTCCCGTTACAGTTATCCCTGCATCGTACTTTCAGTGTGTCTCGTTTGCTAATACCTACTCATTCTGTCGATCTCATGCTGTGAGTTGTACCTCAGGTGTCTGTCCTTGGACCTCTCCTTGGTGACCTGGTGTAAGATCCTTAGGTTAAACTATCATACAGGCATATACCCCGGTTTAAGGACACTCACTTTAAGTACACTCGCGAGTAAGTACAATATCGCTCAATGGTAAAAACACGGCAGCTCACGCTCACGCATGCGCCTGTTCAGCATGTCCGAACAGCAATCGCGTACGTCCTCCCTACCTGTACCGAAGTCTGTGCGCA
Source organism: Ascaphus truei (assembly GCA_036426205.1). NCBI lineage: Eukaryota > Metazoa > Chordata > Amphibia > Anura > Ascaphidae > Ascaphus > Ascaphus truei. Next base: position 14,705 of record WSYH01010302.1, on the reverse strand, counting down.
AGTGGGGGAGACGTATAGAGCCTTTTATACATGTGTTATTTACATCAGTTGCACGTAGATTGAACGATTGCCATACAGTTTCATGCATCGATAAGTAGGAAAAGGTAGTGCTTCAGTTAAGTTACATTTCGCTTTACATAATGCCTCCGGTCCCATTGCGACTTTAATGGCTGGTATGCCTGTATTACTTATAAAATATTTTACCAATAAGTAATACATTGAGTTACCATCACGTTTTCAAGTATGTCCTGGTAACAGAGTTATGATGTGAGCAATACTGGTTACATTAAATGAATAGGTTATCATTATGTAGACCTGAACACCCCCCCCCCCCGACGGGAGATCTGGTATCCACAGGTTGTGCTCTGGTACTGTTTAGCTCACGTCTGTAGTCTCCACAGAGAGGTCGATGGCTCCACTTGATGTATATGGAACAGCACAGGGCAGGTTTCTCTTTTTGGTGCAGCGCTACCCCATCCTATGAGGGTCCTACGCAGAGACAGGATTGGTCCCCACAGGCACATACTCTCCCTCCCAGTAAAGGCTTCACACCAAGCTGCTGTATAACTGGTATTTATTGATGTGTACTCAGCTCATTCCTCCACAGTCCCTGGAGCAGGCACCAAGAGGGCCTTGAGGCCCCAAGACCCCTTCTTAGCTCCCTCACCCACCCTGATGGGGGCAAGGGGAATCACTCCCCACTACACTCACAATGAGGGAGCCGAAGACACACACAATTCAAGCAAGCCACAATGGTGGTGTTCAGCTTTTATACCCGGGTGGAGGGGCTTGTAACCTGTCCCACAACAGGGCAGTGTCCAGGTACTGACCGCATCACACCATCTGCATATGACCAAGTCATTACCATCACCCAGGTATGACACTCCAAACTGCCGTAGGCCTACCCCTAGATATGACAACATTGTAGCAATCCAGGCTGCAACTGCAGGCTAGGCCCTATGCAGGAGCTTAACCCCCAAACGCTGCATGTTAATATCAGGACTTAAAAGTATGAGGTCGGGAATTGAGGCTATAGCCAGGGCACTAGGCACATTATATATAAAGGACATTGCATGAACAGTTAAAGATATATTGATACAGAAACACAATTTACCTTCAACCCTGAAACATTACACCTAGGGTGACCATATTTTCACGGGACAAACACGCATCGACGGGGCATGTGCGAACGATGCATGCGAATGTGCGGCATGTGTGGCCGTTTTTTTAAACTTTATAACCTGGTTGTTACAATTAGGCTTTATAATATTTCTTACCCATCTGTGTATAGGGGCTTTGAAGAAGGGATTCGGATTGCACCACTTACTGCAACATTTGAATTATGTGCTATAAAGAGACATCAACAACCCTACAAAAAAAATATATATATATATATATATAATATATAATATCTATCACAGTGTTCGACAACCATATACATTTGCTCTCCGCCGCCCGGCGAGTGGATTTACACCCCCGGCGAGTAAATATTGGCCCAAGCAGCACACGTTTGGTACACTCGGTGGCGAGTAGATTTTTTTTGTGTGGCGAGTTAATTTTTTTGGTGATTTTCAACCACGTATATATATATATTTTTTTATAGCATATTATTATATCAGATGACCAATAACAGCTCCAAACCCTGTTGTTATTTTGTTTATATGCAAGTATAATATATTAAGATTCTAGTTTTCTTGGTTTATAACTCAGGAGTGGGCAATTCTAGTCCTCCAGGCCACCAACAGTTAAGATTTTCAGGATATCCCTGCTCAGCAACAGGTGTTTCGACTGGGCCCACTGATTGATCCACCTGTGCTGAAACATGGATTATCCCTGAAAAACCCTGACCTGTTGGTAGCCCTTGAGGAACTGGAGATGTCCCCCTGTATGAACACTAACATCATGGCCTGATCATCTTACCTTCCGGTTAAAGCCGATAAGCAAAAAATGTAATCGGGCATCATGTCCTATTGCGGTACCAACCTTTTAGTAGCCGCACAGGGTCCTGTCAGGACAAAAGCCACATAAGGAGAGAATGGAAACCCCCACAAGTGCACAGATAAAACAATATATTCAAATGGAGGTTAATTTGTTCCCCATTGTTAACACTGATACACACTGAATGAGGATAATATAAATATTTAATATTCTATTTATATATGTATATGTATATATATATGTAATATGTATTAACCTTCATAATGTGGTGATTACCTACTCTTAATCTCATCTGAGCAAATGTCAGCAGCCAACTCCACATGATGATACACATCAAGGTGAACATGCCTGTGAGTGGGTTAACTGACTTGCATCTCCCAAGCCCTTGCTTAAAAGCTTGTTTTAAAGCAGCATGCATTGGCTAGGTTGCTCATGTAAGTGTAGCATGAGATAAAAGGTGGCACTGTCTGCTCATTTGCATGTCATCTCCCAGAATCCCTGCTGCATGGAAGTGCTAGTGCTGGGTGATAATGGTCGAAAGACAGGGTTCGACACTTCCTATTGACATGGCAAATGAATATCAGTGAATATTACAGTGATATATATTATATAATACAAATGGTAATATTACTGTAGCTCATTGCATTTCTTAGACAGATCGGCAACCCCCTCTTTCACCCATTATCACCCAGCACTTCCACACTGCACCAAGGGATTCTGGGTAAATGGACAGTGCCACCTTTTGTCTCAAGCTCACATTACATAAACCACTCCTTAAGCCAATGCATGCTGCTGATAAACACAGCTTTTAAACATAGGCTGGGATGAGATGAGGGTTACTGGCTCTGCATCTCATCCCAGCCATGTTTTAAACTGAACTTTCCCTTAGGGGCGTGACCCCCCAGTCCTCCTACGGTCGGCAGCCCTCGTGAGCATTTGCCCTGTGCGTTCAGTATCCCCCAATATCGCCCCCCCCCATATCCAAGCCCTTCTCCCCTTTGTACCTGCTTTCGCTCCACACTTTCCCCACGAAGCTTCCTACAGCGGTCGCACAGGTTTTGTCAGGGCAGGCAATGAAATCTATACTCCTATAGTTTGCGACGGAGGTCTTGGCCCACCCCTTCGCTGCTTCCGGCAGTGGTCTCCATCTATGGCGGAGACCAGATGCTTTCTCTCTCCATCCCTGCCTAGTCAACTTTCCCACTCCCCTTTTCCAAACCCACAAACAATTTCCATACGGTCCCCCCTAACTACCTGGAATCCTCTCCCACCCATCAGGCACGCGCGTCGTCTCCCCCCATACAACTTGTGCCACAGTCTTGACTGGGGACGTCCACCTTTAGGCTGGTAACTTCCATAATGGTACAACGAGCGAATCAAGTTTTCGCGTCCATGCCACGACTGCGCTCGTTGTGCAAGAAATCAGTTCATACTGTATTTTTATTGGCTCAGAACAAGTCTGCCGGTCACGTATTTTAGTCGAAATTTCACTTTAAGTTAGCGCGCAACCAGCTCCGCGACGCACCCTCTGCCTCAACGGGGCCCCAAGGCACTCCCCCCATGGCCCACCCACCATGTCCAGGTACTCACTCACCGCTCAACTGACCAGCCTTCGGTTCTTGTCTAAGGTGCCCTCTACCCAGTGTCCGCTTTGCGATGCTCTTCCCCGATCTAGTTGCTACGATCGTTTCTTTGCTCTCGCCGTTTGCTGCTTTTTCTTCTTTGTATTCGTTATGTAGACGTCCCCGCTAGCTCAACGCGGCATCGCATCTCTATTGCGCGGCAACTAGCCTCGACTCACCACCACGCTTGGCGCTTGGGAGACAAAAAATGTGAACTTATTTGAAGGCCTGACATGCCCCCGTGTCCCAACTCCCCCCACTCCGCTTCCCCACCAGATGCCAATGCCCCCTAACACTCCTTCTCTCCCACCCCCAGTAACCTCGCCCCTGGTCCCCCCCCATCTTCCCACCCCCCACCCTTACTCCCCCCACTCCCTTCTTATCTCATCCCCCCTTTCCCCAACCTTCGCACAAGAAGTGTCCACCTGCTTAAGAAACATTGTTGTCGTCAATCCGGCTCGCAAGATAGGAAGTTAATTTAACGCCTCTCCAGAAAGAAGGGGTTCAGTGAGTGACATCACTCATAAAGAACCAGACCAAAACCAGCCAGCCGCCTGTACTGTATCCCTTGCACAGAAGAGGGGGGAGGTGCCACTTAAGACGCCACTCTTATACCTATCCCACCCTCAGACGCTGTTCCCCTTGTGCTGCCGACAGTGACCGCGGGATGTGCATTCTGCGGGGGGGTGATGCTCACGGGTAGCATCTTTCCCTCTGCCCGGCACTACCCCTCGCACTGTAGCGCCCCTGCCGGACCGCCGCGTTGGTGAGGCTCACGGCTGGGCAAGAATCTTTTGGGCGGGGGTGTCAGCGCCCCAGGCGGATTCCCCGATTTGTGGCAAAGTCGTTAACAGGCGATCCCCCTCCGGTACAGCGCGTGCTGGTAGGTTTGCTCGAGGGAAGCCCACTGGCATATGCGGTGCACAGAGAATCATCGGGATAAACCGCGGTGTTCCGAGGGCTGAAGCACGGTGGGTGTCTCAGGGCAAGAGCGCCCTGCCATCACGCATATGCAAAAGCCCACCCATCTGCAATCCCACTAAATTGCAAAAGCACACTCATGGGCACAAGGCAACTCACTGGACCACCCATGCGGTGGGGTCAGGCGCTTGCATCCTCTTGCTATAGAGATAAGGGTCCCATCAGAATGGTTGAGGACTCCCCTCCTCTCCATTGTCAGCTCTCACTAGATCACTGCTGGGACCTTTAATGGGTTAAATAATCCCTACTCGAACAATGGATGAGCTGATTGAGTTGTATCCCTGCTGTCGCTGAACGGTTTAGTCCCACTTGCAAGTAGGCACCATATGTCCTCTGCATTATAGTGGTGGATAGGGGTTTACTCCACTCCAGTGATATGTAGAATCACTGTATTGGAGGTTGATGAATCTTCTGTAATTGGGGTGGTAAGCCTAACTTCCTTGTCCCCATTAATAACATGGTTATCCTAGAGTGACGTGCTTACCTGAACAAGGGTCCTGTTTATGAATCCTAATTTGGTGGACCATCATTAAGTATGTTCACGGTGGCATTCGGGATAGAAGAGACAAATTTGGCATATGATCACACATATCAAATGTCTCATCAGGGCCCCCCAATCTGACCGTAGTACCCCCTTACTCGCACAGCATACCGTGATTCCAGATGCCAGTCCGCAACGCTCTGTTATGCTGTGGGGCCATTATACAGCGCCGGTTCCGGATAGTGTCTGACAGACAATATGTGAGTTCTTTGTCAAGACTTTATTCTGTGCAGTGAAGGGTCCTTTATCTTTTCCCTTACTCGCCATAACGTGTTAGTGTATATTTTACTGTTGTGTTAGGCCATTTGGTTTTCTTCATTGCACTGTGCATTGTTTGATCTTTTTATGTTATTTAAATAGAGTATACCCTTGACTATAAGACCATCCAAAAGATAACAGTAAAGAACCTAGAAGTATATATTAGCGGGTGAACGTATCCTGATGTTCATCACTCCGTGATACTAATTTGTTTCCGTATTAGACAGGTGTTTACCCTGATTCACAATTTGGGTGTCCTGTTTGCTCATGATTTGTGGATAATAGGCCATATTTCTAAGCTCTTGTGCTATGACACCTAGGCCTGCGGTCCAGGCAGGTAGCGCGCCGCTCTGTCTATTGTGTGCGCGGGATGGTTCAGGCGCGCTGCTGGTGATTTTTTGGGCCAGCCAGTTTTGTGCGGGGGGGCGTGTTGGGGGGGCGCCATGATTCACGAGGCTGGTTCGCCCTCTTGGTGGGCGAACCGGTGACGTTCCAGCGAACAACATAAATCCAAATTTTGCTTGCCTCTTGCAAGCAGCTACTGGCCGTGAATAAGCGCTACAGGCATAAGTACATATAGGAAAAGGAGTCCCTGCCCTGAAGAGCTTACACTCTAAGTGATAAGTAGGGTGAACTTACAGTTATAGGAGGGTACTAAGGTTAGAGTGTTTGCAAGGCGTCATGGTAAATGCATATCTTTTATGAATCAACATGATTTGACATATATATATATATATATATATATATATATATACACATATACATATCTATATATAGCTTTTGTCATCTCCCATTGTCACCCAGCATACAGCGCTTCCACTGCAGCAAGGGATTCTATATATATATACACATATACATATCTATATATAGCTTTTGTCATCTATTCCCCAACATTCCCCGACATAACCCAACATTCCACGACATTCCCCGACATTCCCCAACATTCCACGACATTCCCCAACATTCTGTTCTTTATTATTTATGTATAGAGCAGTGGTTCCCAAACTTTTTCGGTTCAAGGCGATCAGGATTTTTCCACGGCGCCCAAAGTGAAAACAAGTTGTATATACATACCTAACATCTCTGACTCTCTCTCTCTCTGACTCTCTCGCTCTGTCTCTGACTCTCTCTCTCTCACTCTCTGACACTCTCTCTCTCTCTCTCTCTCTGACTCTCTCTCACTCTCTGACTCTCTCTCACTCTCTGACTCTCTCTCACTCTCTGACTCTCTCTCTGAATCTCTCTCACTCTCTGAATCTCTCACTCTCTCTGAATCTCTCTCTCTCTGACTCTCTGACTCTCTCTCACTCTCTGACTCTCACTGACTCTCTCTCTCTCAGACTCTCTCTCTCTCAGACTCTCTCTCTCAGACTCTCTCTCTCAGACTCTCTCTCTCAGACTCTCTCTCTCTCAGACTCTCTCTCTCTCAGACTCTCTCTCTCAGACTCTCTCTCTCTCAGACTCTCTCTCTCTCAGACAAAAGGGCCCCGATTACCCCCCCCCGGAGGAGAGAGAGGAGAGAGAGAGAGTATGAGAGAGAGAGAGTCTGAGAGAGAGAGAGTCTGAGAGAGAGAGAGTCTGAGAGAGAGAGGTCTGAGAGGAGAGAGTCTGAGAGAGAGAGAGTCTGAGAGAGAGAGAGTGAGAGAGAGAGTTGAGAGAGAGAGAGAGAGTCTGAGAAGAGGAGTCTGAGAGGAGAGAGAGTCTGAGAGAGAGAGGAGCAGTGAGAGCAGAGAGTGAGAGAGATGAGAGAGAGAGAGTTCAGAGAGTAAGAGAGAGAGAGATTCAGAGAGAGAGTGAGAGATTCAGAGAGTGAGAGAGATTAGAGAGAGAGAGTCAGAGAGTGAGAGAGAGTCAGAGAGTGAGAGGAGTCAAGGAAGAGTCGGAGGAGAGAGAGAGTCAGAGAGAGAGAGAAGAGGGAAAGAGGTCAAGAGAGTGAGAGGAGAGAGGAGACAGAGCGAGAGACGGGAGTCAGAAGACGAGAGAGAGAGAGTCAGAGATGTTAGGATGTAATACAACTGTTTTCACTTTGGGCGCCGTGGAAAAATCCTGATCGCCTTGAACCGAAAAAGTTTAACCATGCCTCTATAATAAATAAAAGAACAGAATGTTGGGAATGTCGTGGAATGTGGGGAATGTCGGGGAAGTGTGGAATGTGGGTTAGTCGGGAGGGAATGTTGGGGAATGTTGGGCTCCTTCCAGTCAGAAATTACTTGGGGTGTCGGTTTGCTCTATGTAACTTTTGCTTACAATGTAATTTATAAGGAAGATGTAAACTGGTATAAAACAATAAACCATGCTACATTGTGGCATAAATATTTTGATACAAATAGAGGATGCAACCATGGTTAGCCATAGAATAGACAAAGGAAAGTAAGGTATATGTGATAACTTCAATAGCTAAACTCGTGGTAAAAAGAGTGCAAGCTTTCAGGGCCACAAAGGTCCCTTTTCATGAAGTTTTCTATATAATAGTGTATATTTTGAAAGCGTTCCATGGAATCATTGATTATAGATACAGTACTATATTGCCACATAGTGGTGGTTGTACTGAATTACAGCTAGTATTGGTAATTACCTGGATAAATGCTTGCACATTAACAGACCTCTCATCATTTGTAGTGATCTCACTGGTTTTATCATCAGCAATTCAATGAGCTTCACATGGAGCCTCACTAATAAAATCAGCACTTTTCCATTAAACCTCATTTTTTGGTCCAGAATAGAAACCCAAAATTCACTGATTTTGGTCACCAGAGGTTGACATCTCTGCAGACTCTAAGGCCTCGTCCAAGGTTGTTGCTTGCTGGCGAGGCGCGCTTCCGCTCAGCACTGAGCCCTACAGCCACAATTAGAGCGGCTTTAGTAGGGGCTCGCCTACGCTTCCGAAGCGCGCGGAAGCGCAGGTCTTGGGGAATTACATTTCCCCGCTTGCCGAGCGCAGGGCCGGTCACGTGAGCGGTTCGCCCAATGTGGGCGAACCAGCTCTGTGACGTCACTGGCCCGCCCCCGGGACGCCCCCTGACGCGTGCACGTGCAGGTAAGAACCCCGCAAGGCCGGGAAAGCACCCGCTTTCCCGAAGCCTCAGCACGCCAGCGGAGAGCTTGGCCGAGCTTAGAAAGAATAAAGACACTTGGGAGATGACAAAAGCTTATAATATATATGTATATGTATATATATCATAGATCCCTTGCTGCAGTGGAAGCGCTGTATGTCGGGTGACAATGGGAAAGACGGGTTGCAGACCTGTCTAAGACATGCAAATGAACATACAGTAATATTTACAGATTGCTTTATGCTTTACTGTGTAGGGTTTTTGTCACTTTTTTTACCCACCATAACCTTAATGACAGTGGTGATTACCTAGTCTAGTCTCAAACACTGCAAGCCATAAGACCCAGCCTCACACTGATGATAGACCCATCAAGGTTGAAACATGTATGTGAGTAGGTCTAATGCTTTGATCTCATCCCAGCCTCTGTTTAAAAGCTGTGTTTAAACAGCATGCATTGGCTTGAGGATTGCTCTCTGTTAATATGAGCTTGAGACAAAAGGTGGGCACTGAGTGCATTTTGCATGTCATTTCCCAGAATCCCCCTGATGCAGTGGAAGCGCTGTATGTGGGTGACAATGGGAAGACGGGTTGCAGACCTGTCTAAGACATGCAAATGAACATACAGTATATTTACAGTGCTTTAATCGCTTTACTGTGGAGGGTTTTTGTCACTTTTTTTACCCACCATAACCTTAATGACAGTGGTGATTACCTAGTCTAGTCCTCAAACCTGCAAGCCATTAAGACCAGCCTCACACTGATGATACCCATCAGGTTGAAACATGTATGTGAGTAGGTCAATGCTTGCATCTCATCCCAGCCTCTGTTTTTAAAAGCTGTGTATAAACAGCATGCATTGGCTTGAGGATGTGGCTTGAATACGAGCTTGAGACAAAAGGTGGCACTGAGTGCTCATTTACATGTCATTTCCCAGAATCCCTTGCTGCAGTGGAAGCGCTGTATGCTGGGTGACAATGGGAAAGACGGGTTGCAGACCTGTCTAAGACATGCAATGAACATACAGTAATATTTACAGTTGCTTTATCTTTACGGTGGAGGGTTTGTTGTCACTTTTTTACCCACCATAACCTAATGACAGTGGTTGATTACCTAGTCTAGTCCAAACCTGCAAGCCATTAAGACCACCTCACACTGATGATTACCCATCAAGGTTGAAACATGTATGTGAGTAGGTCTAATGGCTTATGCATCTCATCAGCCTCTGTTTAAAAGCTGTGTTTAAAACAGCATGCATTGGCTTGAGGATGGCTTGTGTAATATGAGCTTGAGACAAAAGGTGGCACTGAGTGCTCATTTGAATGTCATTTCCCAGAATCCCTTGTGCAGTGGAAGCTGCTGTATGGGGTGACAATGGGAAAGAGGGGTTGCAGACTGTCTAAGACATGCAAATGAACCTACAGTATATACAGTTGCAATAAGCGTACAGGAATAAGTTACATATAGGAAAAGGAGTCCCTGCCCTGAAGAGCTTACACTCTTAAGATGATAAGTAGGGTGAACTTACAGTTATAGGAGGGTAACTAAGGTTGAGTGTTTGCAAGGCGTCATGGTAAATGCATATCTTTTATGAATCAACATGATATTATATATATGTCAATCAGTTGTATTCATAAAAGATATGCATTTACCATGACGCCTTGCAAACACTCTAACCTAGTACCCTCCTATAACTGTACAGTTCACCCTATTTATCACTTAGAGTGTAAGCTCTGTCAGGGCAGGGACTCCTTTCCTATATTACATGCCGTTGAACTGTATTCCACTATGTGTATATGTATTATGTCACGTGTATTACAGCTGGAAGCGCTGTGTACATGGCTGGGCGCTATATAAAGATATTGTAATGTAATACCAGAAGGATTCGTATAAATAAAATGGGCACACAAAGAGGTTGGTTTGAGTTGTTACCAGTTACAGCTTAAAACGGCAGTATTAGTTTTAGGCAGTCCATGCCCAGTTTTGTGTTTGTCCAAGGAATTAGGTTTTGAAAAAATTCGATGATTCAATTTGGTGTCACAATTCTTATCTGCGTAGGTATAGAATGGTGTAGCGCAAATTTGAGATCTCTCCAAATGCAAAAATACAAGAAAAATGCAATGCACATAGATAGAGAGAGCTGATATCAATAGAAACTCTCAAAATATATGATGAGTATATACAGTGGGGGGACACTATATAGAAAATAGAATTACTACTCACACCGGCCATGTGTGAGCCCTCATTCAAGAGAAGTCTTGAGGGTCTTGCGTGTAGGCCCTCCTCTCAGCTGTTCCTCCAATGGGCAGATGTAGTGAACGAGTGGCACGTCTCCCGCAACTCCGCGATGAAGAGAATGGGCAGAGTGTAATTAACATAAAACAACGTTTATTAGATAAAAGTAGACACTCACACTATTAAAAGCACAGGCAGCTCCGGATCGTTCGAAACGAGAGCGAGAGTCAGAGAGAGAGAGAGAGTCAGAGAGTTAGGTATGTATATACAACTTGTTTTCACTTGGGCGCCGTGGAAAAATCCTGATCTCCTTAACCGAAAAAGTTTGGGAACCACTGCTCTATACAAATAATAAAGAACAGAAGTTGGGGAATGTCGTGGAATGTTGGGTTATGTCGGGGCATTTGGGAATGTTGGGCTCCTTCCAGTCAGAAATTACTTTGGTGTCGGTTTGTCTATGTAACTTTTTGCTTACAATGTAATTTATATAGAAGATGTAACGTATACAACAATAAACCATGCTACATGTGCATAAATATTTTGATACAATAGAGGATGAAACCATGTTAGCCATAGAATAGACAAAGGAAGTAAGGTATAGTGATAACTTCAATAGCTAAAATCGTGGTAAAAAGAGTGCAACTTTAGGCCACAAAGGTCCCTTGTTCATGAAGTTTTCATATAAGATTGTTTATATTTTGAAAAGCGTTCATGGCAATCATTGATTATAGATACAGTACTATATTGCCCACATAGTGGTGGTTTGTACTGAATTACAGTAGTATTGGTAATTAACCTGGATAATGCTTGCACATTAACAGACCTATCATTCATTTGTAGTGTATATCACTGGTTTTTTATCATCAGCAATTCAATGAGCTTCATGGAGCCTCACTAATAAATATCAGCAATTTTCATTAAAACATCATTTTTGGTCCAGACTAGAAAACCCAAAATCTTCACTGATTTTGGTCACCAGAGGTTGACTACTCTGAGACTTAAGGCCTCGTCCAAGTGTTTGCTTGCTGGGGAGGTGCGCTCTGCCGTCAGCAACTGAGCCCTACAGCCACATATTAGAGCGGCTTTAGTAGGGCTCGGCCTACGCTTCCGCAACGCAGGCCCGGTAAGCGCAGTCTGGGGAATTTTTAACCATTTCCCGCTTGCCAGCGCAGGGGGCCGGTCACGTGAGCGGTTCGCCCAATGTGGCGAACCAGCTCTGTGACGTCACTGGCCCGCCCCGGGACGCCCCCCTGACGGCGCAGGGTAAGCACCCGCAAGGCCAGGGAAAGCACCACGCTTTCCCGGAAGCCTCAGCACGCAGCAGAAGGCTGCCGAGAGGCCTTTCCTTAGAAAAGAATAAAGACACTTGGAGATGACAAAGCTATATAAGATATGTATAGTGTTTATATATATATATATAATATATATATATGTCAAATATGTTGATTCTAAAGAATGCATTACCATGAGCCTTGCAAACACTCTTAACCTTAGTACCCCTCATAGAACTGTAAGTTCACCCATACAAATACTACACTTAGAGTGAAGCCTTTCAGGGCAGGACTCTTTCCTATATGTACTCTAGCCTGTATCGCGTATTCCCACTCGTGTAGTATCTATTATGATCGTGTATTACAGCGTTGAAGCGCTGTGGTACATGGCTGGGGCGCTATATAAAGATATTGTAATGATAATACCAAAGGTATTCAGTATTAAAGTATATAAATGGGCACACAAGAGTTGGTATTGAGTACGCGTTACCAGCTTAAAACGCATGTATAGTTTTAGCATACGTCCAAGGTGCCAGTTATTGTGTTTGTCCAGAGGAATTAGGTTTTTGAAAATGTCGATGATTTCAATTTGGTGTCACCAATCTATCTGCGTCAGTTTAGAACGTTGTGTTCAAGCGCAACTTTTGAGATCTCCCAAATGCAAAATAAAGAAAACAATGACATGTGCACATAGTAAGACAGTAGTGATCAATATAAACTCTCCACAACATTAATGCTGAGTATATGCAAAGTAGTGGGGGACACTATCAGAAATAGGCAAGTACTACTCACCACAACGCTGTGTGAGCCCATTCATTCAGAGAAGTCTTGGCGGTCTTTTGCGTGTTGGAGGGCCCTCCCTCTCAGCGTTCCTCCAATTGGCCGATCTTGTAGTGACGAGTGGCACGTCTCCCGCAACTCCCCCGCATGAAGAGAATGGGCCAGAGTGTATAAAAAACCAACGTTTATTAGATAAAAAGTAGTACACTCACACTTATTAAAAGCAACAGGCATGCTCCGATCGTTTCACGCCACAGTGTCTCCTCGCTTCCCGTGTAACCCCCGCGCGGGCGAGTCACTGCGGGGCCGGTCCGGGGATCTTTGTATCTTACGGTGGCTGCCCGTCCAAACTACTAGCACCGCAACGGAACACGTGTTTCGCAATGAAAAAATTGCTCTATCGTCAGGTTCCTGACGGTGTCGGACCCCAGTTAATAAGGCATTCTTGCGATTGCATTACCAATACAGAGCTAATTGTAAGTCATAAACATCGTGGCTGGTCATATGCAGACCATGGTGATCATTGTATAACAACATTTGGGGGGTAATTCAAAGTAATCACATAAATTTTTTTTTTTTTTTTAACTTACATTTTTACTTAGATAAAGCAACACAAATCAGAACATAACAACTGAATTTAAAATAAAACGAAATTACTCAGGGGGGGGGGTTTTGAATAGCAAAAAATAAAAGGAGATGGCGGGGGACTGGGCGGGAACAAGCAGTTTGGCAAGCATTCAAGTAATAGTTATACCTCTATATAACATAACAATAACTGTTGTTTGGATTACCAAGAATATAAAAGTAATCTGTGGGGCCAGCCTCTTTATCTTATTATATAAATCCGGGTAAACCATAATGATCAATGAGGACGTAAATTTCGTAAAAATATAAATATGGTGGCGGGGATGGCAGCCCAATCCTACCATCCGTGGATTCTTAAAAAGGGGGTGGTTTTCATTCAACATTTTTTGATAATATTCTCTTATAATTATCTTCAGGACTTTATGGTGTGAACAATTCTTATCTGACAGTGGAATAAGCTGTCAGGGAGAGACCAGGGAAAATTACACTGTTCATAACCGGATCAGTGAGGCAAAAACCAAACGAGTAACAAATTGTGATTTATTTCGTTGGAAAACAGGCATACACACAGTGGGTAAAATAGCAGGGAAAGACAAACAACAAAAAAAGAGTTGCTGAAAAGCGCAGACGCGTGTTAAACCTAGACCGTATGACTAATTACACTCAAGTAATACAGTAGTGACAACACTGAACTCATACTAAAGAGCCAGAGGCTGCCAGAGAGGTATACACTGACCAACCAGATCAGAATAAAACAGTGTGGAGAAAATAAAAGGGAGAACAAAAAAAGAGACAGTTAAAATACAAGCGTTTCACCTTATTTTGTCTCCATTATCAGTCGTTTGGGGACTGGCAAGTTGTGGATTTATATTTTATTATCATTGTTAACAGTTTTGGTGAATATTTTGAGCCATGCAGTTCTCTGTCTGTATATTTATGGGGTATTGGCAAGCTTAATATTTACACGAATGTATACATAGTCCGCATGTGATCACGCCATAATAAGGGCATTTTTTTTTCTGGAAGACTATTCTAGATAAACTGCATTGGGGGTTTTAACTTCAAAAATTCTGATATATGTATTGAACTCGAACCTTGGATTCATCATGCAAATATGCAATTTAGTGGTTATTTTTGGATTATGCTCCAATGGTAATGTTATTATATTACATATGTACCATTGTGGCCTGTATAGCTATAAAACCCATTTTCTAAATGTCATATATAGGAATTATAATGTCATGTGCAGAGAAGGAAAATCTTTTGTCCTTTAATTTATCTGTTATAAAGTTGTTGCTTCGTTAGTAGAAGAATAAAATGATATTTTCATCGTAGCTATATTATTAGGACAATAGAAGGTCAATGATGCCTGATAATCTATAATCATTGGGTCTGATAAAGTTTAGCAAGTGGTCAGTAAGTATAACATTTTGATTATATGTAA
>WSYH01001050.1:102232-144353 GCA_036426205.1 Ascaphus truei | reverse complement strand
GTGCCGGTATCCCTCTGCTCTGCTTGGTTTACAGGCCGCGGTCACGTGATCGGGGTTTTTAACGCAGAGCTGGATACCGGCACCCCCTAAAGGGGCCTGTATCTCGGGGGGCACGAGGTCCCCAGACCTGAAACCAGTGCGGTTCAGCTCCAGAGACCCCCTGCACATCTACACTATAAATAAAAATGTATTTCAAATGTATTTATTTGTATTTATTTATTTATTTATTTATTGCGGGGATGCTGTGTGTGATTATTTTTTATTGTGTTTAGCGGGGGTGGGTGACGGGGTTTATAAATGTGAGTTTATAAATAAAATAAAGAATATTATTTATAGGGGCCTTAGAACAGAAGTTCCCACGCTAATTGCGCGCTCATTGCTCTTTTGTTACAATGTTGCTGGTCTTGCGGGTTTGCAGTCTGGCAGCAAAAAGCAGTTTGTACTGTAGTACTGAGTGTGAGATAAAGTAACCAGTTCTTTTATTGCTGAAGTCGCCACCAAAAACTTTTATCTACAAATACAGTACAAAAACCGTGCAACACACAACAACATTCAGTATCCTTTGTTTAAGTACAGCAGGTACTATAGGGTAAAACATGTACTGTACAGTACAGCACAATATTACAGTATGGTTTCACTGAAAGTCCTCCCCATTTTCCAGCCATGGCCGATGCCTTGCATGGCGCAAAACGCCATTAATGCAGTCTCTAACGCCTCTCATTACAGGATCTGTAACAGGGTAATAGCGCTGCATTTCTTCCACAATCTTTTTCCTTAAATTGGCAGGAAGGGCATTTTTTTGGCGATTCCCATCATAGTTCACTTTGAACACCCACTCGCAGTACAATGTGTAGGGAACATGGTGTTTAAATATGATCAAGGCATACTTGTGTGGTATACCAGCACTCCTCACCCTATACTTCTCCCTCAGCGCCGGTGGCAGATCGCACAGGGAGATGTCGGGCACTGTTTGTATGCGAGCGGGTGTAGGAGGTCTTTTGGGAGCGGGTGTACTTGAGGCGATGGGCAATGGTAGGGTGTCTGGGAGGAAGCTTTCCTCCGGTAGTGGTCGCCGGGTTGTCTCCTGGCGTGGTCTTGACGGGGTTGTCATGTCCTCCTCAATAGCATAGTACACTGTATCTTCTGGTGGAGGGGATGTGCTTGGTGATGGAAGGGGGTCGAAGGTACCATGCATCACATCCATGTCACCCCCCTGCTCCAGCGTCGGGGAAACAGGGGCATTAACACCGAGCAAATAATGTATGCCCGCTATGTCTGCCTCTATCTTGTGCATCCGTTGATCCAGCCGCTGGGGAAGGGGCTTTAGGCCTTTATCTCTCTCCCTTCATTGTAATCTGCTTAACAGAAACATTAGGGGGGAAGGGGCTTTAGGCCTTTATCTCTCTCCCTTCAGTGTAATCTGCTTAACAGAAACATTAGGGGGCACTGTGGCAGTCTCAGTGCCTGGGACTGAATAAACCAGGCATAGCCAGTTTAAAGGAACAGTACGTGACGCCTCATCATTTAACCTACCCTAAAAGACCGTGTTCTAAACAGTCCCGGACAAACGACGGAGCCCCGGAGTAAGCCGTTTGTCACAATATATACAAATATAGCTGTATGATATATATATATATATATACTGTATATATATATATACACAGTGTATATATGTACAGTATACTGTATATATATATATATACAGTGTATATACAGTATATATACAAAGTATATACTGTACAGTATATATTTATTTCTCTTCATGTCTTTATTTATTTATTTATTTAGATTTATTTATTAATTGTGGGGCTGCTGTGCGTGAATTTTTATTGGGGGTGAGGGGGGTGTTTGGCCCTTGGTGTGAGTTTACGACTTGCAGCAGCAGCAGCACAATTAATAAATAAATCTAAATAAATAAATAAATAAATAAATGACAATAAATACATTTGAAATACATTTTTATTGATAGTGTACATGTGCAGGGGGTCTCCGGAGCTGAAGCGCACAGGTTTCAGGTCTGGGGACCCGGCCCCCCGAGATACAGGCCCCCTTTAGGGGGTGCCGGTATCCCTCTGCTCTGCTTGGTTTACAGGCCACGATCACGTGGATCGGGACCTTTAAACGCAGAGCACTCAGCACTCAGAAACACAGGCCAGGCAGATTTAACACACACACACAATAGGGGGAGGTTTTTTTACATAGCTTGCAGGAAAGCTTAACGCACACACACAATAGGGGGATAGGGGGAGGGGGTTTTACATAGATTAGAGAGAACGCAGGGCGTTTTAAAAGCGAGAATAGGGGGAGGGGGTTTTACATAGATTAGAGAGAAGACAGGGAGTTTTAACACAGACGTGAAAAATATGTATTGAATGTATTAATTGTTTATTATGCCTTAACCCCTTCAATCTATACGTTACAGTCTCATACGACGTGTTGCTATAGTATTTATACAGTATAGGGTTACAACTATACACTGGTATATTGGATTATACTATATATTATTATATAATCTATATATATATATAAACTATATGTTAGGAACGTATCTATACCCTATTATATATTATATTAGTAGTATATACGAGTTGATATATTAGGATATATCGCTAAGACGTTGATCTATATATTAAGCTATCAACCAGCTATATTGCTCTCCTATGATATAATCATAAGTATATTATACCATATTCTGTTCTAGTTTACCGTGAGTATCCCGTTATTCTTCTCTCTCTATTATATTATCTTATAATGTCCATCTCTGTATGTGCTGGGGACCAGCGCACCATAGTCCCCCGGTCTGGGTTGCCACTCAGGTGATGCCCATGATATTTTGTTTATTTTTTTTGACCCACCGAGTCAAAAGGGATGAAACAGTTACATGTTTAAACACTTAAAAAACAGGCATGGACCCTTAAACTAATGAACAGACACTAGGAACGACCACCCCTGTCGACCCCCACATGAAAAGGATAGTGCCTCAACACACTAGGAGAATCAACGTGAATCCACAATGGTACTGGGGTTCAAAGGCACCTCAGTATACCGCTCAAGGATAATGCACACTACACACCAAGGAGCTTGTCAAGTATAAATGACAGTCTCACGCATCACACATCTGCATTAGCGACAGTGATATAACCAATGCCTACAGCACAAACATGTGTAGGGAAAGGTGGTAAGGTGGAAATGAAATCCCTCGTGATGATGAGTCTAATGAAGTTATAGGAATGATATACAGACTATAAAAACATAACTTACAATCCACCATAAGTACATTGCATTTACGTACTTGTTACTGAAATGATGCATAGCATTAATCTATTGCACCATATACAGACTGTATATTCTGCGAATGATGCGTTACCTAGTAATGCAGCTAACTCTACCAGTAAACTGTACAAACAGCCCAACACCACCAACAAGTCACTAAGTATTTGAAAACTAAGTAAACCAAATCAATATCATGTATCTGTAGTAGTACCAACCAAGAAAAGACAAATTTTAAAACCAAACCTCCCTTACAATACCAGGATAGTCTCTATCTACTTGTAAAAAACCTTTATCATATGTATCTTAACACAGCATGTTTAAGAGACGCCCACTCCCTCCCCTAATGTTTCTGTTAAGCGACATTACACTGAAGGGAGAGACATATAAAGGCCTAAAAGACCCGCATATATATATATATACAGTGTATATACAGTATATATACAAAGTATATACTGTACAGTATATATTTATTTCTCTTCATGTTTTTATTTATTTATTTATTTAGATTTATTTATTAATTGTGGGGCTGCTGTGCGTGAATTTTTTTTATTGGGGGTGAGGGGGGTGTTTGGCCCTTGGTGTGAGTTTACGACTTGCAGCAGCAGCAGCAGCACAATTAATAAATACATCTAAATAAATAAATAAATAAATGACAATAAATACATTTGAAATACATTTTTATTGATAGTGTACATGTGCAGGGGGTCTCCGGAGCTGAAGCGCACAGGTTTCAGGTCTGGGGACCCCGTGCCCCCCGAGATACAGGCCCCTTTAGGGGGTGCCGGTATCCCTCTGCTCTGCTTGGTTTACAGGCCGCGATCACGTGATCGGGACCTTTAAACGCAGAGCACTCAGCACTCAGAAACACAGGCCAGGCAGATTTAACACACACACACAATAGGGTGAGGTTTTTTTACATAGCTTGCAGGGAAGCTTAACGCACACACACAATAGGGGGATAGGGGGAGGGGTTTTTACATAGATTAGAGAGAAGGCAGGGCGTTTTAAAAGTGAGAATAGGGGGAGGGGGTTTTAGATAGATTAGAGAGAAGGCAGGGAGTTTTAACACAGACGTGAAAAATATGTATTGAATGTATTAATTGTTTATTATGCCTTAACCCCTTCATTGCCTTAGCGGCTATCCGCTATGGTAATGACGCAGCATTTTCCGTATTTTTAATAATATTGATCAGGAGCAGGGGGGGGGGGTTCCCTGAGCATTAATTTCTGGCTCAGGGAACCCCCTGCTCACTTTACAATATTATTAAAATAATGCTTCTTTACCATAGCGCATAGACGCTAAGGTAAAGAACGAGTGTTTATTTATACTGTATATTGTATGTGTTTTATTGATAGTGTACATGTGCAGAGGGTCTCCAGAGCAGAAGCGCACAGGTTTCAGGTCTGGGGACCCCGTGCCCCCCGAGATACAGGCCCCTTTAGGGGGTGCCGGTATCCCTCTGCTCTGCTTGGTTTACAGGCCGCGGTCACGTGATCGGGACCTTTAAACGCAGAGGGATACCGGCACCCCCTAAAGGGGCCTGTATCTCGGGGGGCACGGGGTCCCCAGACCTAAAACCAACGCGGTTCAGCTCCGGAGACCCCCTGCACATCTACACTATCAATAAAAATGTATTTCAAATGTATTTATTGTCATTTATTTATTTATTTTTTGGCGGCTGCTGTGTGTATTTTTTTAATAATATTGATCAGGAGCAGGGGGGGGGGGTTCCCTGAGCATTAATTTCTGGCTCAGGGAGCCCCCTGCTCACTGTACAATATTATTAAATCTCTCTCTGCTGCAAACACATCTCGCCCCCAGTACAGTATGTGCAGTAATTTACTGAACATGTACTGTAGAATAAATGCATAGTTTTATTTATTCGGGTTTATTACACAGTATACTGTTCGGCTGGAAAACATCAGCATACTGTACTGTACAGCACAATATTATCCATCGAAATCCCCCCATTAGCCGTTTTCTTTTCTGAGGAAAAACAAAATGAAAAGTTTTAATGTACAGTAATGGTCAGCCCCCTAAAGAAGTACCCAGCCAGCCCCACCAAAATAATAGTACTCACCATACTGTATTACTGAATTTCCCATTCAGCTTGCGCCGGCGCCAGCCCACTTCCAGTCCAGCTTTCATCATCACCCACGTCGATAGTTTGCAGAGGGACTAGCCCACCTGTAGTCAGCGGGAAATTGCTTAGGTACATGCAAGCTTCATCAAAACTGGCTGCGAAATCCATCTCAGGGTTGTCACCGATGGCGAGGGCATCATGATGAGCTGGTGCTGCTGCTGGTTCTGGTTCTGGTTCTGGCGCATTGCTTGGCAGGGACTGTCGCTTCTTATTTCGTTTTAACACGACCCTTCGCCTTTTGCCGCCTCCATTATCATAGATACGGGAAAAACCCGGTGCCACACACCAATACCCTCCAACAAATTGGGGCTCAATACGGTGAAAACAGGGGTCACTACATAACCTTTTCCTTATTGCGCGCTTCCACAAATGAGGAGTTGGCGAAAATCTGTAAAAGTCATAATTTTCGATAAAATACTGATAAATTTGAACAACTGTTGCCATCTTATCCTCTGTTGCATTAATAGCGGCCCATATCAAATAAGCATAACTTCTGTCAGGTTTTTGGAAAGCGGGCTCCACTTGAACACTCATGTCTCTGTAGAATACTGTAGTGTAAGCGAAAATGATCTTTGTCTTTATTTAATACAGTACTGTATGTAAAGCCTAAATTGATACATTTTTTGCAACTCTTCCTTCAGTCTCAAGGACAAGTTACAATACTGTAGCATACTGTACTGGGATAAAGTATCTTTTTTGGTACAGTAAACGAAACAACTTGCAAAGTCCACACATTACTTAAGTCATGAGTTTATGCCATCTGGTGGACAAACGAAACATTGCCGCCTAGCCACTATATACAAGAAGAAGCATTGAGACTGCTTAGGCGACCAACAAAATTCTATCTCAATTGAACTGACCATACAAGTGTACCTGGGAGCTAAAGAGGGGGATTACTAGAATTGGGTGATGTAATTCTATATGTTGCGTAACCAAAGAAGGTGTTCCTGGAGTGGTGAGTTTCCTGTCATACCAGTGTGTTCACATCTCCCAAAATTCATATCACTAGAGAACCCTCTGGGGCGACCCATCATATCTAGATTGGAGCTTTGGGAGATGGTGTTTCCTGGTATGTGGATTGTTTTTTACAACCCATTGTGCATAACTTACCTTCATTTTATTCAGATACCAAACTCTGCTGGTTGGCTTTGGGCGGGATGTGGTTTTTTTTTTTGTTTTTTTTTGGAAGAGGATCAGATGGGTCACCTGGATGTCAGCATCCCTTTATACAACTCATAGAACATAAGCAATGCCTGTCAGCCTTTATCCCTTTCTTCAGCAATCTTCACTTTCCACAGCACAGCATCATTTCCATTCATGATTCCATTTTGTTTTGTTTTTACATACCAATTTTTTTCTTTTTGATTCACAATTTTTTTCTTCATAACCCGCACGGCTTGGGGACTCTTGCACCCTCATATGCCAACTCTTTATGGGTCTATGGGAATCTGTTCACATTTTTGGTAGCACACTAAAGTTTTCGTGCTAATATAATTTTTTTACAACTATCATGCCGATTTAATTTTCATCTGGGAGGTGAGTTATATACTTTTACACACTTTATCACCCCTCACCAACCCTTAAATGATGTCCATCTTATTTACTACACAGACCTACTTAAAATAAATTGTCTATCTTGATGTGACCTCCATGGTGCCCCGACACCAATGACCCAAACTGAGATTTTTACCAAAAACCAACTCCGGAACTCAACCTAAAGCAAGAGTTCGCCATCCTAAATCCCTGAATCGTGGGATCCAGGGACAAATTTTTAAGGTATAAAAGATTGTGTTTCAATCCAGATACGTTCCTCGCAGCATTCAAAAACTTAAGTACAAAGTTTCTAACACGAGTTATT
Source organism: Ascaphus truei (assembly GCA_036426205.1). Taxonomy (NCBI): domain Eukaryota; kingdom Metazoa; phylum Chordata; class Amphibia; order Anura; family Ascaphidae; genus Ascaphus; species Ascaphus truei. The sequence continues at coordinate 137,078 of WSYH01001050.1, read as the reverse complement.
CTAACTAATGATGTACCATGTCTTTGTGGAATGCAGATTCTATGGACCGGGTCGGATTTGGTTAAATATAATACACCACCGTAAGAACAATTTCTGATAGTCCTTTATTTATTAGCCATACGCAAACGCATCACAAATCCAAAAGAGGGTTTTCCAAACATTGGAGCATTCATTAAAATTGGACCCTGACCTAAAATGGTTACAGACTCGGACCTAGATTGCATTAAAAAAGGCAATAACCCTTGCTACTTCTATTTTCTAGAGCTGTTTTCAGCCCAACACCATCACACACATTGGGATATACCCTACCGGATTTTATCAATGTGGTTTCTGCAGGAACTGTAATGCATTGACAACTAAAAAGTTACTCTATGTTCCAATACCGATATACATAATCAGTTCATTTATTAATTGCCACACGTTTATGTGGGTATATGTTATTCTGTGTGGATGTAACCACAAATATGTGGGGAGGATCATCATGCCACTACATGTTTAGATTTCACAGAACACATTAGATTAATTACAAACAAATGACCACAATACATCCGGTGTCTAAAAACACTCACTGAAGCCCGTTTGGTGGGCTTACTACGTCAGATTTTTGGCATTGAGGCATGTTGCTCAAAAATCAGTGGTGGTAATAGGCTCAACTGGCCCACTGCCTTTAATAGAAAAGAATCCCTGGATTTTTTTCCCTTAACAAACCTTGCAACACATGGTTTAATGTGGAATGGGAACTACCAACATTTTTCTTCATGATTAATCATTATTTTTCCCCTCCTCCCCTTTCCCCCCCCCTCCTCCCCCTTTCCCCCCCCCTTCCCTCTTTTCGTCTTATTTCTTCATTATTTTCCATATTTTATTTATGTTGAAATCCAATATCTATCTTTATTTCATTATTGATAGTTTGGTTGGTTGGTTCAGTTTCAAGCTTTAAATTTGTGTGATGTTAATAAGCATTATTTATATATTTTTGATATTTGGTGTATGACTGAACATCATGTTTTTTTATTCTTTACTTGTGGACCAATGTTTACCAACACTAATGTATAGATATATATGTTGTTTGATGAGCTTATTACATCTCTGTCCCTTTTTAAACTACTTAATGTTGTTATATATTTCTGATATTGGCGTGCGGCCCACATCTTTGGGGCCCATCCGTTTGATGAGGCATCATCAATCCGGTGTTTGGGTCTTGAACGTGCTATATCAGGTTGTTCATCATGTTTGACGGATCATTCTTTGACAAAGGCTCATGGGCTGAAACGCGTCATATGCTCCGTCAGCACCTACTTTGTTTCATTAGTCACCATTTTGCCCCCTCGCTCCTTCATGACGACGGCTGTGCATCATTCCTTCCTCCCTGTTTGGAGGAGTTCCTGTGTGCTGTTGTTCCTGATCGCATGGCCGAGCTGTGGTTCATTGCACTCCTATCTCCGCAGTTTACCGCCGGTCCATGTTGACCACCCTTCGCGACGGCTGCGTTGCTTGAGGGGTCGGTGGTTCAATCACACTGCAATCATATGGAGGATCATCCTACACGGTGCCACTATACTTCAGAATCGTAAGTCCTCGTCTAACTCAATCTCTATTTGTGCTCTTAGTTGAGCCAATTTGCTGGGTGAGAGCTATCATACTTGACTTATCGAAGTGACCGTGACCAATTTCAGATTGCATCTTTAGCATTACACAGCTACAACCTTCTTCTGATGCCCTGCGAGGGTTACCCCCTGGTTACCCGAATTACCTGTTTACCCCAGGAAGGTGGTATGGATTGGTGAAAGTGACACTTCTCGAGCTTGGCTTATAGGAGGTTCTGGCAAAGGCGTGTAGTACCTGTTTGACTTTGTCAATGTGTTCGCGAAGACGCTTTGAGAAGATCATAATATCGTCGAGATTACACTATGAGAAAACATTGAGACGATCCCCTGATATTTCCTTTACGTAATCTTGGAAGAACCGCCGGCAGCCTTGCATAGGCCCGAATGGCAATAACAGGTACTCATAGCGCCCGTCTCTGGTGTTAAAGGCGTCTAATCCTTACCAGGTGTAAATGGCGCCTCGTAGATTCCAATTTTGAAAAGATGGTGCCCCTTGAAGACGATCGAACAATTCGGTATCAAAAAGGCAGGGGATACCGTTTTTTGATGGTAATTTTGTTTAAGCCACGTTACTCATAACAACGTCGAGGGTGCCATCCTTTTTCTGGACAAAGAAGAAGCCCAACCCAGCGGGGGAGGAAGACTTTCTGATGAACCCCGTCCTGGGTTCGCTCGGGATGTAATCCGACATAAGCTTTATTAGTCTGGGAGAGAGAGGGGGTATGAGCGCTGTTGCAGGGTACATGCAAACCACACACGGGGTTCTCTTGATAAGGCTTTATTATTGAGTATTAAAAAATACAGCACACAAAAACAAAATAGCTTCTTTCAGTACAAAAAACAAAACAGCTTCTCTTTCAGCATGCAGGACACAGAACAGTTTCATCAAAAGTACTATGAAACAGACCTAATAGCAGTAATCTTACTCAGCTTTCATCCTATCTCTTGCACCAGCTAGCCTGCATTGTGTACATACAGCCCTAGGGGTTTTAAAACACCTTGATTATGCAGCTGGTACCACTCTCAATTGTCAGGAGCTTACTAGCTGAAAATTAACCTCGTCACTTCACTGCACCACTGCATACCTACATATAGTCTGCCAGGCATATAGCTGTGACGTTCATGGGTCACCCTGTCACATTCCTCCCCTGTTATGTGTGGCTGGGCAACGCACGGCTGAAGCCCGACATCCCACCCCTTCTTCAGAAAAGAAATCAGCAATGGCATGTTCTTTTTCAGGCCTGTTCTGAATCTCAAACGAGAAGGGGTTGGAGGGCATATACCAACTGGTCACCTAGCATTGGAGCTTTCATATTATTTAACCATTTTAATGGAGCATGGGTCTGTTACCCAATTAAAATGGACTCGCCGCCAGTTAGTGCCTAAGCTCGATTGCCACTTTACAACTGCGAACACTCCTTCTCCAATTACTGAGTAGTTTTTTTCCCTTGGAACATTTCCGTACTCAGAAAAAGGATCGATGTTCCACTCCCCCCTCAAACTGTTGAAGAGCAGCCCCTAGCCCTAACTCTGAGGCCTATAGGTTGTGTACAATAAATGCTTATCGAAGTCGGGCTTCTAAGGACGGGACCCTCTGATAGACACACCTTTTTAAGCCTCCTCAAGGCTCTCTTGTACTCCCTTGACCATACCAACTTGAGTTGTTGGCACACTTTTTTGTGAGGTCTGTTATTGGGGCGGCAATTTTCCGAGTAGTTGGGGATGAACCTCCGATAGTACCGCTGCTAAACCCAACAGGGATCGTACCTGCGTTTTTGTTCGGGGGTCGGAACTTCTTTCAGGGCAGCTTGCTAACTACCTTATCTGCTGTGAGCTTACTTTTCCACCCCCACCACTGCAATACCCCAGGTACTTGGTTTCCTCCGCCTTCCTAAGCACATTTCTTAGGGTTTGGCTGTGAGCCCTGCCTCTCTTCCGACTTGAGGACCGCTTGCAGCCTATTTCGATGGGCCCGTACCAACCCCCAGTGTTACCTATAAATGACAATGTCCTCTAGAATATGCGCGGCATAAGCCCTATGAGGTCTCAGTACTTTATTCCATGAGCCTCTTCACTGTGGTGGGGCTCCATTCAGTCCAATGGCATTGTCACACACTGGTATCAACCGCATGGGAGGTGGCAAGCTTTTTTTGCAACTTGGAACTTTCTTTCTACTGTATTTGCATAGTATCCTTTTGTTACGTCCAGCGTGGATATATATTCTGCGTTACCAAGGCGTCATTTTTAACCTCGTCCACCCCTTGGCATCGATATGGCGTCAACTTGGATATCGCATTGACCTTTGGAGGTCCAAACCAAATCTTACCTTGCCCCTGTTTTAGGACCCATAATTAGTGGACTACACCACTCACTAGAATCGGTGGATTGGTCAGCGCACGGGTTTTTCGCTCACAGGATGAAAAGAGAAAATGGGATCCCGTGATTAGTGTCAGCCATACAAACATGTTAACCAGTAATATATTAGTTGTTTATAAAAGAATAAAAAAATGCTTGGAACTAAAAAATCTTTTAAAACACTTTGTTGAAGGACGAATTTGGGTCTTGGATGCAGATGTCTAGTAAAACTACTTCAATGGAAAAAGGGTTGTTCTGTGGTTGGTGGTTGTGTGAGGGATGGGAAATAGAAAATATAAAAATAAATAAAAATATAGATAGGGAACTGTGGGGGCGGGTGAATGGCGCGCTGTGTGCAGCCTGCTGCCAACGGAAAGTGATGGCTGGCTTATGCAGTAAAAAACAGCCTGCCTGTCTGGCAAAGTGGTGATGCTATGTTTGGCAGTAATCGTTATATTTGAGTGTTGCCAGACACAGTGTTTCCTCCTTCCTCTCTTCGCTGAGGGGTATGCGGTGCTTGGTAAATGAAGTAAAACGGAGTTTTCTGGTGTATGGGTGACTGCCTACTCCTCCTTATGAGGTGGTATGTAAGTGGCTTTCTCTCCCGGGTGCCCGATTCAAAGAAAACGGGCCGAAACGGAGTGTGTTAAGTGAGTTTATTAAGTCATATACAACGAAAGAATAAAAACATCTTACCGATACACCAGCTGGGCACTAGCCCAGCTACAGCTATCGTCCGATGGCGCGCCCTCCGACCGGTGTATCCCCCTTGACCGCGTCCGATGGCCGGGGAACCTGGAAGGGAGGGCTTACCGGATGTCACAGGGCTGGCTTGGTCCTTCAGTAAATGGATGGCGAAAAGAAAGCGAAGTAGAAGGGGCTCCGCAGGGACTACTCGTTTCGCAATGATGCTTCGTCAGGTTCCCCGCCGGATGGCCCTGGATCTCCTTTTATAGGTCAATAAGCTGGTTATTGATTGATTACAATCACTTGGTGTTCCACTAATTACGATATTAAAACACTTAATACTCAATTGGTGGTCTTTGTTTGTTTTTACATGATTGTAATGAGCGAATGGGGGGAAAAGAGGTTAACTGCACTAAAGATACTCAACAAAGTTTACACAGTTATGTAAAATGAGTCAAACATTAATTGTTATCATGTGGTGTCCCTCCTTTCTCTAGATTGCCTTGAGCCTTGATTTGTTTCACATGTGCTGGTGTGCAATTAAGCACTCAAGGAAATGAAAATATAACATACAAATGCTCATAAACAGTACATACACTGGCGACGCTTTATTCGAGCTCGGCTAGTCCCACGAATTCGGGTATACCCGGGTGTGTATTGGTGATTGGGGGGGGGGGGTTTGTGACTGTTTTCCTGCCCGAGTGCATTGGAGTATTTCCAGGCAGTGGATTTTGAAGCATTTTATTCCCGCTGGCTGCAATACTGAAACAGTAATAATATATATATACTGCATTTACAATTCATGATTTATGCCATCTGGTGCACCGACATTGCACCTATTAAATTCTAATCTGTTATCTTTAACAGATCAGCCGCCCTCCAGGCATGACCCGGTGGGGAAGGCAAACGCAACGCGCTTGCAGAGGTGAGGAGCGGCGCTTTCAGAGTATCTGCCAGGTACAAATAGGGTATTTTCTAATAAAGTGTTTCGGTGCATAGGTTTATCCTTTGCAATCTTCTTATACAAGTTCATAAAGGTTGCTGTGACAATAGGTACATTGTACATAAAGCCTATGTCTTTGTCGAATCCTCATATATGACTATACATAGCTTTATACTATGCCCTGGTAGGTGGTTTAATAGTGAGGTGATTATGCGGTAAAAAGATATAAAATAATAATTTAATATGGAATGAAGAAATTTTCGGAGTGGCCCCATATGTAGGGGTGATGATCACATCATACGTCTCTTCTTAAAAAAAAAATAAAATGCTTAAAATGGCTTTTATATAAAACATTAAAAAATGTATGCTATAAAAATGTATAAAAATTAGGATAAAATATATGGTCTCAGAATTGGTCAGGTCATAGGAAAATATGAATTTCAGGATGTCTTTAAATAAAGTGTATTAGTTTGTATTCCGTAAAGACTTAAAGACTTAAAGACTTAATACCTGGGTGTCATGTAAGTGCCGTGCTGGGATTCGAATCCAGGGTCACAATTCAATTAGTCACTCAATATCTGTGTCTTAGTGGTTAGGCTACACTGATCTGATATAACGTGCATGTTTGGTGTTACATTTGAGAGGTGAGTTTTCACAAGTAGATCCTCATTAGTTTGCGCCGATACTAGTGCAAAAGGGGGAAAGAAAAGAGGGATGCAGAGGCTGAAAAATAGAAAGAAAAGGGAAAAAGCGTATGCAGGGGGAGGGAAGAGGGAGAATGATGGAGAACACAAACTCACTGCCTGATTCCTCAATCACGCCTAAATTAACTTTCTTGTACCTGCTTCTCTAACCAGGGCCTTACGGCTTTCAGGCAACCTATAGGACGAGAACGGTACTTTCACCCAGGTGCTGTTCTATCACCCATGGAAACTAAGTTAGTTTGCCCTGCTAAATCAGAAAAAATCCTAATTGAATGTTTAACTATTTTCTAACAAGTCCCCTTTATGTTCAAGAGGACATTGTCTACTCATTGGGCTTTTAGCGTCACCCACTTTCTCCCGTGGGGCTGAGGACCCAGTCCGTTTCCTCTCATTCCCTCCACCGGGTGGATGATAAGAGACCGCTGGCAACCTTCCAGGTTTCATCGCAAGTTTCACATGTAACTTTGTTTACCCTTCCCTGGACCCTGTTGAGCGATCTCGTAATCCACATCACCGTGTGGCGGGAGTACTTCAATGGGCCCTGCATTTGGCTAGGATTTTTCACTTACTCTCACACTGGGTGACTAATAACATCAACTGGTCTCCCGAAGAAAACAACACTCTCATGCGAGCATTTCTGATTGTATGTCTCTCCTGACTGTCCTAAACGGGCTGATCTAAGATGCTCACAAGCAATGCCGACCACACCTAGGCTCCTTCCTAGGTTTAGTATATTTGCAGGTATTCTTAAAAGGGACGCTGTTTTCCTCCCAGGTACTCCTTTAGAGGTCAGGATTCCCCGGTTGGCGGCCATACAAATTCAATCTGGATCGAGAACCCCTGGAGCCTGGTGAAACTTCCCGCACTGCGAACTGCAGTATAAGGGAGAATTTCAGCCCAGCTCTCTTCTCTGAATCTAACACATTTTCCTCAGCATACCTTTTTAGAGTTCGTTATATTCTTTCCACCATACCGTCAGTCTGTGGATGTGAGCTGATGTCCGAACAGACTTGACTCTAGTACCTTTTAAGACCATCCTGCATCAGTTTTACCATAAAATTGTAACCTTGGTCTGTCACATACATTGGGAATTCCACCCGTAGAACAGCTCCAACCAATTTGTTTGGCTACTATCTCGCCGTTGCTGTCTCAGGGGGTAAACGCCTCAGGAATAGTCTTTGTTGTTCATAAGTCCCGACTATTACGACGAATAAACCTGTGTCCCTTTCCCAGAAGTGCTCCAGCGATCCTACCAAGTCTCATAAACCAATACTCTCAAATGTGATGGCACCCAAGGTAGATGAGAACAATGGGCTGGTTTTTGGTCGCTTCGGACTCAGTAGCTGCACTATCAGGACCAGCCGGCACATACACTTACCAATGTCACATCGATCCCTTGGCCAATAGAAGCAGAAACGAATATGGTCCATGTTTTATCTCTACCACTGGGACCACCCCAAGGGACATTATGGCTAGGGTGCAATCCGATTTTAAAAAACAAACGCGCTTGGTGAACCATATTTGTCTGGTGACCCTCCCGTTTGTTCTCTTTGCTTTCACTGTCTGTTCTGGATATCTTCGACAATTCAAAATGGATGGACACATTAAACCCTTGGTCATTCAATCTGTCATCAATTTTTTCCCTTTATCATACTTGTTATTTTTGGCCATGACTGGGTCTTCCTCTTCCTCGGTGAAAACATCATGGAGTCATAGCTCTGTGTAAATCCCAGTCCTTCTACCTCTTCCTTCTTTTCTTGGCCCCCCCATCATGGACTTTGACTTATGCCTATAGTACTGGCCACCCTTGAAGTTCCAGATTTCTGCAACATCCTGTTTGTCAACGCGTCTTTGCCTCTAAGTCGTTGGAAACGCCGCGTGATCTAATGGGGAACTGGTCGTGCCGAAAAGGGGAACAGTTTAACAGGTTTCCTCCTTAGCGTAAAATGAAGTGCTCACCCTAGAGAGGCTGGAGCCTTAGTTTTTGAAAGAAAGGCCATGTCACTGGCCGAGCAAAACTTGGGGGGCAAGCGAGCAAGGGTGATCTCACTCTTCTCAATCCTGCTTCTGACCTTTCAACCTGTAGCAGATTTTGGTCCATCGATAACCTTTTTACAATCGCCGTTGTATACACTCTAAACTCCATGGGAGTCAGGAACAGCACTTCAGGCGTAACAGTTCCCAGAAGACCTGCTTTTCCAAGCCTCAAATCTCTCATGGCCTGGACGGTTTTTACCACCAATCTGGACTGGAAAAGCCAGGGTTTGCCACTTTTCTCTGCTGGGGAGGCCGAGGCTACTTTCCTGCTGAAGGAGCATTCCATCTGTGGAACAGTCCACCATGAACTGTGGCCTTTTTCTCCGCATGCCGACAGGGAGGGTTCCCTTGCCAGAGCGTGCCATGGATACACGCTCAACGGGACCGGAACTGATACCGGACCGGTCCAATGGGTCTAGTGGTGCAACTGTCCTCTGAAGTTCCTCTCATTTGGCGACGTAGCCAATACAACGAAGTAGATGAGGGTCTCGCGGGACCAGCATTTGAACCCCTCCCCTTTGCTGTGAACGACTTGCTCCTTCCGTGGAACTTGGCGGCTGTGTATGGAGGTGCCGTAGGGTTCCCCGTTTGGTCCGACCTCCCCTTTGGGCTGGGTAGACTATCATACATTGACTGTATTCGCAGTGACCTGTGACCAATTTTCAGATGGCATCTTAAGCATACATAGCTACTAAACCTTCTGTCCTGATGCCCTGCTGAGGGTTAACCCCTGGGTTACCCATTATGGTTTTACAACCCAGGAGGTGTAGAGGACTTGGTAAAGTGACGACTTCTCGAGCTTTGGCTTAGAGGTGTTCTGGTTCGCGAGGCGTAGTAAATACCTGTTTGACTTGTGCAATGTGTTCGGAAGACTCTTTGAGAAGATCAGAATATCTCGAGATACACTAGATAAAAACATGTGAGAAGATCGCCTGAATATTATCCGTTACGTATATCTTGGAAGACCGCGAGCATTGCATAGGCCGATGGCCAATAAAGGTATCATAGCGCCCGTCTCTGTGGTTCAAAGGCCGTCTAAATCCTTACCAGGTTGTATGCGCCGCTAGATCCAATTTGGAAAGAATGGTTGCCCCTTAGAGACGATCGAACATTCGGTAATCAAGGCAGGGATACCGTTTTTTTGAAGGAATATTTTTGTTTAAGAACCAACCGGTAATCATACAACACGGTCGAAGGGTGTGCACATGCCTTTTCGTTCTGACAAAGAGAATCCGACCCCAGCGGGGAGGAAGATTTCTGATATACCCGTCTGGAGTTCTCTCGATGTAATCCGACATAGCTTAGTCCTGTGGGAGAGGAGGTGTAATGATCCTGTTGCAGGGTACATGCAACCACACACGCGGGTTCTCTTGATAGGCTTATTTATTGAGTATTAAAATAACAGGCACAACAAACAACAACTATGCTTCTTTTCCAGCATACATAAAAACAAACCAGCTTCTCTTCGCATGCAGGACACGCAGTTTCATCAAACATTACTTTGAAACAGTACCTTATAGCAGTATCTTACTTCAAAGCAGCATTTCACGTCCTATCGCTTTGACAGTCTCGCCTGCCAGTGTGACAGCCTAGGGGTTTTTAAAACACCTTGATTATGCCTGGGACCACTCTCAATGTCAGGAGCTCTTCCTAGCTGGAAAATTAACCTCGTCACTACTGCACTGCATACCTACATATACGTTGCTTCAGCATATAGCTGGTGACGTTCTCTATTCACCCTGTCACATTCCTCCCCTGTTAGTGTGTGGCTGGGGCACGCACGGCTGAAGCCCCGACCCATCCACCCCTTCTCTAGAAAAGAAATCAGCAATGGCATGTTGTCTTTTTCAGGTCCCTGATGGTGAATCTCAACGAAGGGTTGGAGGCCATAATACCACCTGGTTCACCTAGCATTGGAAGTCTTTCATAGTTTAAATTTGAACCATTTTAATGGAGCATGGTCTGTTTACAATGTGGTAAAATGGACTTCCCGCCAGGTAGTGGTCCATCAAGCCCTCGATTGCCCACTGTTACTGCGAGAACCCTCTCTCTCCAATTACTGAGTAGTTTTTCATTTCCCTTTGGACATTTCCTACTCATGAAAAGGATCGGATTTTCCACTCCCTCAACTGTGTGCGAGAGCACTGCCGCCTCGCCCTAAATCTCTGAGGCATAGGTGTTTGCAATAAAGCTTACGAAGTCTGGGCTTCTAAGGACGGGACCCTCTATAGTGACAAAACCTTTTTTAACCACCCAAGCGTCTCTGGGACTCCCTTGAACCATACCACTTAGTTGTTGGCACCTTTTTGTAGAGGTCCTGTTAGTGTGGGCTGCAATTTTTCGAGTAGTTGGGAATGAAACCTCCGAAGTACCCCTGCTAAAACCCAACAGGGAAGCGTGCCTGCGTTTTTGTTTCGGGGGGTCGAACTCTTCAGTCTGGGCACTACCTTATCTGCTAGTTGAGCTTACTTTTCCACCACCCCACTGCATACCCAGTACTGATTTCCTTCCGCTTACCTAAGGCAACATTTCTTAGGTTGGCTGTATGCTTTGTTCTTTTTTTGCTTAGCCGCTTTGTATTTTTAGATTGGTTGCCCGCTATTTGTTTTTAATTTGTGTCTTATTTTTGAAGGCGAACCACTTTTGCCTTTTTTTGTTTTTTGTTTTGTATTTATCATTTTGGCTGATGAAATGTGTGGGCTCCTCGTTGGCATTTTGTCCATTGGTATCAACATTTTGATGTGGTTTGTTTTGCCTGTGTACTTTTTTTGTTTAAATGTGGGTGTAGGTTTTTGTTGCCATTTGTTCTTGTTTGTTGGTTTTGCTTGTTTGTTTAATTTCCATGTTGTTTGGATTTCACCCCCCCCCCCCCACCCCCCTTCTCTGTTCCCCCCACCCCCCCCCAAGGCGCCCCACCGCCCCACCCTCCCCCCCACCCACCGCCCCCCCACCCTGGCCCATCCACCCCCCGTCCACCCCAAGCTCGCCCCCCCCGCGATATGCCCGCTGCCCCCTCCCGTGGCCGTCCAACACACCGGAAGGATCCCCCGCGGTGTCATCCCTCCCATCGCCCCCCCCCGCCCCCAGGACTCCCATATTCCCACCCCCCCCCCGGGCCCCCCCCCATCACACCACTCACCCCGCTCCCGCCCGTTTCCTCATTCACCCCCCCCCACCCCCTGCCTCTCATGAGACCGTGTCACCTATTTATGGGCGCAGTGTTTTCTATGAAATTCTCAGATCCCAATAGCCTTGAGTCTCGTACTCATCCGCCCGAGTGCTGGCTTCAGTCAACATTACCTGGTAACCTTGCAAGGCTTTCAGCTTTTTAAGTTTGCATACCTTGTTCAGTGATATAATGGACAGGGCAGTAACTTTCGTCACCTTGGCATCAATACCACCAGATGCCTGCTTTGGAGTCCACAAATCTATACCCACCGGGTTTGGACATATTACTACACATATGTTCTATCATTTGCTCTTCCTGTTCTCCAGTACTTTAACTCAGAGAAACGACTTCACACATTCTTCTAAATGGACTAGTTAATTGCTTAATCAAAACTATTGATGTACTACGAACAGTCCCTTTATGTTCAGAGCAATTGCTACTCTTGGGACTTTTATAAATCGTCACCCACTGTTTCTTCCTCGTGGGTGGCTGAGGACCCAGGTCCGTTTCCTCCTCCTCCAACCGGTGGATGAATGAGAGACCGCTGCACCGTCCAGGGTTTTTCAGGCAAGTTCACATGGTAAATTTGTTTACCCTTCCTGGACCCTGGTTGAGCGATCTCGTATCCACATCACCCGTGTGGCGATACTTCAAATGGCCCTGTCAATTTGGCTAGGAGTTTCTTCACAACTGGGTAATAAATCCATCAACTGGTCTCCCGAATGAAACCTCTCATGCGACATTCTGATTGAATGTCTCTCTGACTGTCCTGGTGCTGATTAGATTCTCACAACAATGGCCGACCACCATCTAGGCGCTTCTAAGGTTTTAGTATATATTGCGGGTAATTCTTAGAAGGGGACCGCTGTTCCCCACAAGGACTCCTTTAGGAGGTTTCTAAGGCTTCCCCGGGGTTGGCGGCCATAAATAATTCAATGGAGGAACCCCGTGGAGGCCTGGGAACTTCCCCGCACTGCGAACAGCAGATAAGGAGACGTTCATCCTGCGCTCTCTTCTTGAACTTACACACTTTTTCTCAGCTAACCTTTTAAGAGTTCGGTTTATCTTTCCACCATCCGTCAGTTTTTTTCGTGGCTGGTAGACTGATTGTCCGAACAGACTCTGACCTCTAGAATTTGAAGACTATCCTGCATCACGTTAGCCCTAAAATTTGTACCTTGGTCTGTCACATAACTGGGAAGTCCAACCCGGAAACAGCTCCAAAATTTGTTGGCCTTACGTTGCCTCGCCGTTGCTGTCCTCATGGGGGAACGCCTCAGGATATCTGTGTTGCATAGTCCGACTATTACGAGAAAACCTGTGTCCCCTTTCGCAAAGGCTCCAGCGATCCTCCAAGTCTACTACACATCCTCTCAAAGAATGGACACCAATGGTAGAGGACCAAGGGGGCTGGTTTTAGTCCCTTCGGACTAGTTACGGGCACTCAGGACAAGCCGCACATAACTTTACCAATGTCCACTATCTCCCTGGCCAAAGAAGCGAACGAAATATGGTCCAAGGTTTATCCTACCCTGGTGACCACCCCAGGGACAGTAATGGGCGAGGGTGAAGACAGTTTTAACAAACGCCCTTGGGAACCATATTGTGTCTGGTGACCTCCCCTTTTTGTTCTGCTTGTTCACTCTTTACAGATATCTTTCGACAATTGTAAAATGAGGGAACACCATTACCCCTTTTGCATTCAATATCTGGTCATCAGATTTTTAACCACTTTATCATATGTTTGGCCAGGACTGGGTCTTCCTCTGCCTCTGGTGAAAATCAGGGGTCATCGCTCTGGTAAATCCCCAGGGCCTATATCTCTCCCTTCTTCTGGCATCCCCAGTCATGACTTTTGACTTATGCCTAGTATTATGGCCAACCTTGAGTTCAGAATTTCGCAACGCCAGTCCTGTTTGTCACAGCGTCTTTGCCTCTAAGTCTTTGACCCGTGTCTACTGGGGAACAGTCTGACGAAAGGGGAACAGTTTAACAGTTTTCTCCTGAGTCAGAAAATGAGGCTCCACTGAGAGACTGGAGCCATTAGTTTTTGAAAGAAAGGCCAGTCAAGGCCGAGCAAAATGGGTGGCAAGCGAGCCAAGGGTGAACCCTCTCAATCCTGGCCTTCTGACTTTCACCTGTAGCAGGATTTTTGGCCATCGGATACCATTTTACATCGCCGTGTATACACCTATACTCCATGGGGAGTCAAAGGAAAGCACGTTCAGGCGGTAACAGTTCCCGAAGACCTGCGTTTTTTCCAGAGCCTAATCATTAAGAAGGCCTGGACGGTTTTACCACCAATCTGGACTGGAAGAAGCCAGGGTTTCCACTTATTCTTTGGGAAGGCCGAGGCTACTTCCTGCTGAGGAGCACTTCTCTGTGGACAGCCACATGACGGTGGCTTGTTCTCCGCAGGCCAAACATGGAGAGGGTTCCCTTGCAGAGCGTGCCATGGATAAACACCGCCGCGGGACCGGATACTGGAGACCAGCCCTCCAATGGGTCTTGTGTCAACGTCCTCTTAAGTTCCTCTCATTTGGCGACGAGCCAACAACAGGAAGTCCGATGAGGGTCTCGGCGGGGACCATCATTTGAACCCCTCCCTTCTGGAACGACTGGCTCCTTCCGTGAACTTGGCGGCTGTGTATGGATGGGCCGTAGGTTCCCCGTTGGTCCGACCTCCTCTTTGGGGCGTCCGCAAGTGCCGGTGGAGTGGATCCCTCAGGTCCAGGACACTCGCCTGCTCCTCGGCCCCAAGGAGTTCTCAACGAGTCGGACCGCAAAGCTAAGGTTTCAGCAAGCAGACGTTTTTACCCAAGAGCGTGCGGAAGGGGTTAATTACCTGTAGGAATTGTTCCATAACAACTTGCTCAAGAATTGCCTCCTTAGTGCGCTCCTCGGGTTTTATCCAGCGAGTACACAAGTCCAATAACCGCGGAGCGAGGACACGGGGTGTTATCTTAGCGATGTAACTTCATGCTCCGGAACTGCTGCGGTAGGTCTCTGGGTCAGACCTAAGCGATCCAGTATGGCGGCTTTTAATTGTTTGTAATCCATTGCTGGTCCGCTGGGAACCCTGAATGAGTCTGGGCTCTCTCTATGAAGAGCGGGGCCAAGCGTTGCTCAGTGTCTCAACCAGCCCTGGCTTCGTCAGCTCTTACAAACATCAGTAGAAAAGCCTCTGGATCCTCATTCGGAGCCATTTTCCTCAGGAGGACCAGGGATTTGTTCGCAAGTTCTGGACTGGCAGGAACCCTGGGATTGAGTCAGCAACCTGGCCATCCGCTCATCCTGTGCTTCCTGCTGCTGGATTAGAGCTGGGTTGTGCTGCTGCAATAGTCTTTCATCATCTCTCTTCCTTAGTTGGGCCTGCTCACAACGAAACGCTTTTACAATTCCTTCCATTTTTTTTGTGTGTGTTTGTGGCCCTTCAATGAAGGGGCCTCTCAAAATCCCACTTCTGACACCATATGTTGCAGGGACAGCGTGTTCTCTTGATATGGCTTATTTTTGAGTCTTAAAAATACAGCACACAAAAACAAATAGCTTCTTTTCCGCATACAAAAAAACACTTCTCTTCAGCATGCAAGCAACACAACAGTTCAATCAAACATGTACTTTGAAAACAGACCTATAGCTGTAACTCGTTCTTAAGCATTTCAGTCCTATCTCTTGACCAGCTAACTTCCATGTGTGTAGAGCCTGGGTTGTTAAAACACCTTGATTATGCAGCTGGGACCACTCTAATGTCCGGAGCTTCCCAGCTGAAATTAAACCTTGTCAACTGCTGGCACTACATACCTCACACGACGTCTGCTAGGCATATAGCTGGTGATGTTCATTCACCCTGTCACAATCGCCCTCTAGGAAGGACAGACCCAGGAATGGTCTATAGGGCAGCTCAAAGGGTCGGTGGTGGGGAATGACCTCAGATTTGACTTTGTCAAGATGTCCTTGAAAGATGAATAACAGTCGGTAGGGAATACTGTACCTCCTCGGAATTCTTCACACTACAATGGTCTGCCAGGGTGTGCCACAGGTCGTGGAGCACTGTTTGATCCCAGGATATGGGTCTGGGTCTGAGCCAGTTGATGTTGGATTATGGCGCTGGGAGCCATGGTGGAGGCCCAAAATGATCTCGGCCGCGACGGAGAGTGGATGACATCTAAGGATTATCTTCCCTATGGTTCTGCTCGACCAGAGGACACGTTCGACGGTCTGTAAGACGATAAATGCCGGCTGCGGGGCGACCGTCAATGGCCTCGCAGTCCTACCGAGATCCTCTTCTCTCAAGCGGAATATTATTCTTCCTAGCGATCTCGTGATCAAACAAAGTTCCCTCTGGAACCGGAATCAATGAAAGCAGATGCAGCGACCGAGAAGCCAGGGACCGAAGAGAGACCGGACCGAAAGAGGAGACGGAAGCCAAATTCTGCTAGGTAGTTGTTCCTTGCTGGTAGAGGATTTAGCGAGCGTTCCCATGGGACTCCTCTGGATCTCAATGGGAGCTGGCGTTTCCTGACTTGGGTGATGGCTTGAGGGGACATTGAGGGACGAAAATGACCAGGATTCACAGTATAAGCAGAGTCCAGAAGATGGCGAGCTGTTTTTTGGAAGGGGACAGCTTGTTACCCCCAAGTTGAATGGTTTCTGGAGCGCCAGTCGCGCGGGAACTTTTGGAAAGGAGGAATTGAATAAGGAAGTCCTAGGCTTTACCTGACGGTGATGAGAGCGCTCGGACTTCCTCTCCTGTAGTCATTGTCCACTCGATGCAGATCGCAATGAGTCCCTCTAGGTCACTTGAGCGTTCATTTGCGGAGAGTTCGTCCTTCAGCTGTTCGGAAAGACCCTGTCAGAAAACAGAAGTGAGGGCCTCGTCGTTCCAACGACGTCTCACAACAACTGTCCGAAACTCCAGGGCTACCTCACCACGGACGACCCCTTGAGAGATGTGGAAGAAGAGAAGAAGCTGTGGTGATCTTCCGGCCTGGGGGTATCGAAGACGCTCGAACTCCTTTGTAATCGCCCAATGTCCTGTGTGAGGTTGCTTCTCTGCTCCCAGATGGGAGAGGCCCAGGCAAAAGTGTCACCGTAAGCGTGAGACAATGTAGGCTACCTTGGTTCTGGAAGAAGGGAACCGGGAGGGAGTCAACTCAAATTGTATGAAAACACTGATTGAGGAATCCACGACATTCAAAGGGGTCTCCGGCGTACCGATGGGGAACAGGAAGTTGCGGGTCAGAAGAGCAGGGATTAACCGAGGAGTAAGCGGAGGTGCAGAAAAGGTGGGAGTTTTAGCCTGCGCACTTGGACGACAGGGTCTGGAGGTCTTTCTGTAGTTGCGTCCTACGAAAGTCAGACTGTTCTAAATACTTCTCGAGCTTGGGAGAACATAGCGGCATGAGATGCCACATTTCACCCACCCCAGCGGGGTCTATATTTGTGGGACTGAGCATAATGTTATGCAGTGCTCACCACCAAACTAGACGAGACCCCTGTGCTGTGATGGGAATAGTAGCCACCAGCCACAGACACGGGGACCCCGTCCGGAATGTAGAGTAGTCTTGCTGGCTGTGTCTGGGACAGGAGAAATCAGAATAAACGTATACTTGCCAGGTCCAGAGCGTGTGAGCTACTATTGCCAAGGTCAGAACTGGAGAAGAGCGGATGGTCGGAGTCCAGAGCCAGGGGCAGGGCAGGAGAGATACGATGGTCAAAATTCAATCCAGGGTCGGGGTTCCCAGAGAGCGAGGGTTCCAAAGCAGGCAGAGTCGGTACACGGGTAAGCAGAATAGGACAAGGTAACAAGACAAGGAAGGCAAGGCAAACACCAGGTAACGTGAGTCTATGCTCAGCCGAAGTGCTAGTGGCACAGCTGAGCATAAGTGCAGGCAAGGACCATCACCCCAGGGGGTGGAACGAGGCGTCACCCTGCAGGGTCCAGGGATAGGCTGGAAGGGAGGAGACAGCTGCAGTGCTGGAACTAATGAGTTCTCCTTGACTCGTCGCTCGGTGGCGTTGCCGTGCGTCGCGGGGACTTACGTTCCCGTGGGGAGCGCTCTGCGCATGCGGGGAAGGTGCATGATGGAGGAGGACAGCCAGAATGTTGCCAGCAGGTGTCGGGATGGAACGGAGTAAGTGCGGGCACATGGATGTCCGCGCGGGGACGCGCGAGGGACCGTGAGTCATGACAATTGCGCAGCTGGCAGTATCGCGCCTATAAGGCATTTATCGTACTTTAAAAATACTCACTGCTTGTGTGTATTGCCTTCTCTGTGTCTTCTCTGGTTTTGTGTTTCTTCTCTCTTCTCATGTCTGTGTTCTCTCTATGTCTCTTCTACTCTCGCGATTTAAGCTTCTGCCACAAGCCACCATGGCTGCTTCAGGCCCCAAGGTGACGCTTCCTCAGTTTACCCTCCTACTTCATACACCGACTGCTGATTGGTTCGGAAAGTGGGCGGGGGCCTGATTATAAGGCGTGTTGTACTTTTCAACTTACTTTATGGAAAAAACCTCACTTTATAATCTGACAAAATTGGTAATTATGAGACAGGGTGACAAGGAAGCAACTGTAGTTTATACAACCTTACAGTATTTTTAATCTTTTCTTTTAGTTAGTATGTCAGGAGCTGGCAGCAATATAAAATATACTGTTAAATTCTAAAGATGGCGAATGTGTCAAAATTAGACTCACAAATGATTTGTGGTGTTTTAGACAATATTCACAGACAATATTTGAATGTAAAGATGTAAACATATGTCAAATTTAAAGTGCCAAGTGCTAGCGCTATCTCTGTGTATGTGTATATCCTTATTTTTTCTTTAAATATATATACAGTTGTGTGAAAAGAAATGTACAGCCTCGTTGAATTTTATGGTTTTACATATCAGGACATAATAACAGTCATCTGTTCCTTAGCAGGTCTTAATTAGGTAAATACAACCTCAGATGAACAACACATGACATTACACCGTGTGATGATTATTTTACAAAATAAGCCAAAATGGAGAAGCCACTGTGAAAAACTAAGTACAACCTTTGATTCAATAGCTTGTAGAACCATCTTAGCAGCAATAACTTAAGTAATCGTTTTCTGTGATGACTTTAATCAATCTCTCACATCGTTGTGGAGGAATTTGGCCCACTCTTCTTTACAACGTTTGCTCAGTTCATTGAGGTTGCGGGCATTTGTTTATGCAAAGCTCTCTTAAGGTCCCACCACAGCATTTCAATCGGGTTGAGGTCTGGACTTTGACTGTCCATTGCAACACTTTGATTATTTTATTTTTCAGCCATTCTGTTGTAGATTTGCTGGAGTGCTTGGGATCATTGTCCGTTGCTGACCCAATTTCGGCCAAGCTTTAGCTGTCGGACAGATGGCCTCACATTTACTCTAGAATACTTTGGTATACAGAGAGTTCATGGTCACTCAATGACTGCAAGGTACCCAGGTCCTGTGGCTGCAAAACAAGCCCAGATCATCACCCCTCCACCACCGTGCTTGACAGTTGGTATGCAGTGTTTTTGCTGATATGCTGTGTTTGGTTTTCTCCAAACATGCACTATGCATTATGGCCAAACATCTCCACTTTGGCTTGTCTGTCCAAAGGACATTGTTCCAGACAGTCTTGTGGTTTGTTCAGATTAGAAAAAGATTGGTGTGAATAGCGCTAACAATATATAGAGTGTATATACACAATACAAACACAATGTGACAATGTGACTAACTACAGGACGGATGCCAGGAAAACCTAACCCAAACACAGTTAGAAAAACACAGAGATAGCAATACAGACGGCGCCTTAAAAGTCCAAAACTGAAATGATCCAAAGAGTACTGCAGTGTCCAAAAACGTCTGATCCGGTGGAAGGACTGTCAAACTCCACACAGCACACTGGTATCATGCAAGGGAGATAAAGAGAAAGATCATAGCGTGACACTGCAAACTAAAAAACATTTAACTCATACAAACAGGACATACATGACTAACAACACTGACAGAAAGGCTGACAATATAACAGAGATTTATTTAGACAATAACTAAAAACAGAGAAGCTTTGGAGCGGGTCTAGGATCCAGTGTTGTAAAACTGGAATCCTACTTACAGCAATCCAGAAGGGTTCAAGCGGTGTGTGTGTGATATGCAGTTTTTTTTCAGCTTGTCCTGGGCGCGTGGTGCTGCTGTAATGGCCGCCGGCACTTCCTCCGGTTATCTCGGGCTCAGCGTCCCTGCAGCCAAACCTCGCGAGATTTTTCGTCAAACGTGACGTCACTCGCTAGGTGGAGCTACTCGCCGCCGTTTACCCTGGATGCACGCTACACCGTTCGCATGAGCTGTAAATGGATGCTGTGACCTGCTCCTTTGATGCTCTCTTCCAAATGATCTCTAAAAACACCCAACGCGTTTCGTGCGCATGCGCACTTCTTCAGGGGTGATTAGCACAGTCCATGGTTGCCTTTGTATGGCAGGTACAGCCCAATTGGGTGAATTAAAATGTCTTTACACATTCACTTGGGCAATAGTAATTGGCTAATTGACCTGTCAATCATGGTTGTGCTAAGCTATGGCAGCCTTACATACATGAACAACTACACAATTTAACAAAATCTAACACCGCTTAAAACTGATCATGCATATTTCCTAACATATAAAGTGTGAAATTAGTGTAAATACCTCTGAATGGTTTACTTATCCTCCATTCATGCTACAAAGCCTGCACCGGAAACTACATACATTTAAAATCTAAGATGCAGTTAAAGGTGCTTATACAAATATTAAAAATACATTTTAAATGTTTATTAACTATTAAAAATCCAAATTTTAAAATGCTTCTTAAATAAATATAAAATTAGTAATTAACTCTCTCAATTTTAAGGTTATAAAAACTTTAATAATACTTATAAATTAAAACCCTTGGTGTTCTTATGGATATCTACAAAACTGTTATTTAAGAAAGACACCTACAGTAGGTCAAAGTCTATGTTTAGTCCATTAGGGAGCAGGGTTTTTAGCTCGGAGATCCAGTAGGCTCACGCCTACTGATCTGTTGTAGCTGATCTCCCCCTCTCCAATGCGCTTGTGTGTTTCTATTGCCTGACATTGGGATTGTTCTTAGTCTTTTCTTGTGTGTTATATATATTATATCTATATATATTATATATATTATATATATATATTCTATATATATTATATATATACTAATAATATATTATCATATATATATTATATAATATATTATATATTATTATATAATATATATATCTATTATAAATATATATAATATATATATAATATACTGAGTTAAGTTATGGTGAGTAAAAAAAGTGACAAAAACCCTCACAGCAAAGCATTACAAATGTAAATATACTGTTCTCATTTGCATGTCTTAGGCGGTCTGCAACCCCGCCTTTCACCATTATCACCCAGCACACAGCACCTCCACTGCAGCAAGGGATTCTGGAAATGACATGCAAATGAGCACACAGTGCACTTTTTGCTTCAAAAACCATTTATTACATGGTTCCCTATAGCTTAAGCTTGCTGCATTCACAATCTTTGAGCACAGCCAGGGTTAAGATCATAGCCAGAAAACCCACCCACAGACAGCTTTTCGACCTTAATGGGTTTATCATTGTGGGTTGGTAAGGGTGAGGGTGATATTTTTGTCACTTTTTTTACTCACCATAACTTACTCAGTATGGTAAACCCATCCTTTCCCTTCATGCATAGCCAGTAACCAACCCCACTGATGAGACCCATTAAGGTGAAACGGCTGTCTGTGGGTGGTTTTCTGGCTATGCATCTTAACCCTGGCTGTGCTCAAAGCTGTGACCATGCAGCAAGCTTAAGCCTATAGGGAACCATGTATAGAATGGTTTTTGAAGCAAAAAGTGGCACTGTGTCTCATTTGCATGTCATTTCCCAGAATCCCTTGCTGCAGTGAAGGTGCCTTGTGTGCTGGGTGATAGATGAAAGGCGGGGTTGCAGACCTGCCTAAGACATGCAAATGAGCATACAGTATATTTACATTGATTATATATATATAGTTATATCAGTTCTGTGAAAATGAAAGAATACGCTCTTTGAATATATATTATATATATATATATATATATATATATATATATATATATATATATATATATATATATATACATCTGCACCGACACACTTTATTCGAGCAAATGCCGATTTCTACCTGGCAGATACTTGGAATTCCGCCGCTGCTCACCTCTCGCATGCTGCGTTGCGTTTGCCTTCCCAGCCCGGTTCATGCCTGGCTGACGGGGGATCTGATCTGTTAATGATAACCAGAAGAATTTACTAGTCGGGCAATGTTTCTTTGTCCACAGATGCATAAACTCATGATAACCAGAAGACTTTATGTGTCAGTGAGCAGGGGGTCCCTGAGCCAGAAATTAATGCTCAGGGAACCCCCCCCCCCTGCTCTGATCAATATTATTAAAAAAAATACACACAGCAGCCGCAAAAAAATAATAATAAATGACAATAAATACATTTGAAATACATTTATTGATAGTGTAGATGTGCAGGGGTCTCCCGGAGCTGAACCCGTTGTTGGTTAGGTCTGGGACCCCTGCCCCCCGAGATACAGGCCCCTTTAGGGGGTGCCGGTATCCCTCTGCGTTTAAGGTCCCGATACGTGACAGCGCTGTAAACAAGCAGAGCGAGGGATACCGGCACCCCTAAAGGGGCCTGTATCTCGGGGGCACGGGGTCCCAGACCTGAAACCTGTGCGTTCTGTCTCTGGAGACCCTGACCTGCACATGTATCACTATCAATAAAAACACATACAATATACAGTATAAATAACACTCGTTTTACCTTAGCGGTCTATGCGCTATGGTAAAAGAACATTATTTTATTAATATTGTAAAGTGAGCAGGGGTTCCCTGAGCCAGAAATTAATGCTCAGGAACCCCCCCCCCCCCTGCCCTGATCAAATTATTAAAAATACGGAAATGCTGCGTCATTACCATAGCGGATAGCGCTAGCTGGCATAAGGAAGGGGTTATAAGGCAGAAAACAATTAATACATTCAAACTATTTTTCCGTTCGTGGTTATAACTCCCTCGCCTTCTCTCTAATCTTGTGTAAAACCCCTTCCCCCTATTCTCGCTTTTAAAACGCCCTTGCCTTTCTCTAATCGATGTAATAACCCCTCCCCCTAATCCCCCTATTGTGTGTGTGCGGTTAAGCTTCAACTGCAAGCTATGTAAAAAACACTCCCCTATTGTGTGGTGTGTTTTTAAATCTGCCTGGGCTGTGTTTCGGGTGCTGAGTGTCTTGTTTAAAGGTCCCGATCAGTGAGCCGGCCTGTAAACCAAGCAGAGCAGAGGGATACCGGCACCCCCTAAAGGGGCCTGTATTATCGGGGGGCACGGGGTCCCAGACTGAAACCTGTGCGCTTCTGCTCTGGAGACCCTCTGTGCACATGTACACTATCAATAAACACATACAATATACAGTTAAAATAAACACTGTTTTTTTACCTTAGCGTCTATGCGCTATGGTAAAGAAGAAGCATTATTTTAATAATATTGTAAAGTGAGCAGGGGGTTCCCTGAGCCAGAAATATTAATGCTCAGGGAAACCCCCCCCCCCTGCTCCTGATCAATATATTAAAAATACGGAAAATGCTGCGTCATACCATAGCGGAGAGCCGCTAAGGCAAAGAAGGGGTTAAGGCATAATAAACAATTAATACATTCATAATCATATTTTCACGTCTGTGTTTTAATTAAAACTCCCTGCCTTCTCTCTAATCTATGTGTAAAACCCCCTCCCCCTATTCTCGCTTTAAAGCCCTCCCTGCCTTTCTCTCTAATACTAGTAAAACCCCCTCCCCCATCCCCCTATTGTGTGTTGCGTTAAGCTTCCCTGAAGCTATGTAAAAAAACCTCCCCCTTATGTGTGATTGTGTGTGTAAATCTGCCTTGGCCTGTGTTTTTGAGTGCTGAGTGCTCGCGTTTAAAGGACGATCACGTGATCGTGGCGCTGTAACCAAGCCGAGCAGAGGGATACCGGCACCCCCTAAAGGGGCCTGTATCTCGGGGGGCAGGGGTCCCCAGACCTGAAAACTGTGGCTTCAGCTCGGAGACCCCTGCACATGTACACTATCAATAAAAATGTATTTCAAATGTATTTTGTATTGATTTATTTATTTATTTATTTATTTAGATTTATTATTAATTGTGTTGCTGCTGTGCAAGTCGAACTCACACCAGGGCCAAACACCCCCCACCCCAAAATAAAAAAAATTCACGCACAGCAGCCCCACAATTAATAAATAAATCTAATAAATAAATAAATAAAGAATGAAGAGAAATAAATTATTACTGTACAGTACTGTATATACTGTGTTATAATACGTAGATATCAGGTTATATATAGATATATACAGTATCGTGTTGGACAGAGGATACAGGGGGAGAGATAGAGAGAAATGTAGAGAGACAGTGAGAGAGAGAGAGAGATATCTCTTACAGGCTGAGCCGTTTGTCTAGCGCAGGCGATATTTGTATATCTATATATGTGACAATACGGCTATCCGGGGCCGTCGTTGTCAGGGACTGTTTGAGAATACACGGTCTTTTAGGAGTTAGGTAAATGATGAGTGGGGGGGGGGGGTTCCCTGAGCATTAATTTCTGGCTCAGGGAGCCCCCTGCTCACTGTACAATATTATTAAATCTCTCTCTGCTGCAAACACATCTCGCCCCCAGTACAGTATGTGCAGTAATTTACTGAACATGTACTGTAGAATAAATGCATAGTTTTATTTATTCGGGTTTATTACACAGTATACTGTTGGGCTTAAAACATCAGCATACTGTACTGTACAGCACAATATTATCCATCGAAATCCCCCCATTAGCCGTTTTCTTTTCTGAGGAAAAACAAAATGAAAAGTTTTAATGTACAGTAATGGTCAGCCCCCTAAAGAAGTACCCAGCCAGCCCCACCAAAATAATAGTACTCACCATACTGTATTACTGAATTTCCCATTCAGCTTGCGCCGGCGCCGGCCCACTTCCAGTCCAGCTTTCATCATCACCCACGTCGATAGTTTGCAGAGGGACTAGCCCACCTGTAGTCAGCGGGAAATCGCTTAGGTACATGCAAGCTTCATCAAAACTGGCTGCGAAATCCATCTCAGGGTTGTCACCGATGGCGAGGGCATCATGATAAGCTGGTGCTGCTGCTGGTTCTGGTTCTGGCGCATTGCTTGGCAGGGACTGTCGCTTCTTATTTCGTTTTAACACGACCCTTCGCCTTTTGCCGCCTCCATTATCATAGATACGGGAAAAACCCGGTGCCACACACCAATACCCTCCAACAAATTGGGGCTCAATACGGTGAAAACAGGGGTCACTACATAACCTTTTCCTTATTGCGCGCTTCCACAAATGAGGAGTTGGCGAAAATCTGTAAAAGTCATAATTTTCGATAAAATACTGATAAATTTGAACAACTGTTGCCATCTTATCCTCTGTTGCATTAATAGCGGCCCATATCAAATAAGCATAACTTCTGTCAGGTTTTTGGAAAGCGGGCTCCACTTGAACACTCATGTCTCTGTAGAATACTGTAGTGTAAGCGAAAATGATCTTTGTCTTTATTTAATACAGTACTGTATGTAAAGCCTAAATTGATACATTTTTTGCAACTCTTCCTTCAGTCTCAAGGACAAGTTACAATACTGTAGCATACTGTACTGGGATAAAGTATCTTTTTTGGTACAGTAAACGAAACAACTTGCAAAGTCCACACATTACTTAAGTCATGAGTTTATGCCATCTGGTGGACAAACGAAACATTGCCGCCTAGTAAATTCTTCTGGTTATCATGAGTTTATGCCATCTGGTGGACAAACGAAACATTGCCGCCTAGTAAATTCTTCTGGTTATCATTTAACAGATCAGATCCCCCGTCAGCCAGGCATGAACCGTGGCTGGGAAGGCAAACGCAACGCAGCATGCGAGAGGTGAGCAGCGGCGGATTCCAAGTATCTGCCAGGTAGAAATCGGGCATTTGCTCGAATAAAGTGTGTCGGTGCAGTATATATATACAGAGATATATATATATATATATATATATATATATATATATATCTGAAATGTCAGGCAATAGAAAGCACACAAGCGCATTGGAGAGGGGGAGATCAGCTACAACAGATCAGTAGGCGTGAAGCCTACTGGATCTACGAGCTAAAAACCCTGTCCCCTAATGGACTAAACATAGACTTTGACCTACTGTAGGTGTCTTTCTTAAATAACAGTTTTGTATATATCCATAAGAACACCAAGGGTTTTAATTTATAAGTATTTATTTAAAGTTTTTATTAACCTTAAAATTTGAGAGAGTTAATTACTAATTTTATATTTATTTAAGAAGCATTTTAAAAATTTGGATTTTTAATAGTTAATAAACATTTAAAAATGTATTTTTAATATTTGTATAAGACACCTTTAACTGCATCTTAGATTTTAAATGTATGTAGTTTCCGGTGCAGGCTTTGTAGCATGAATGGAGGATAAGTAACCATTCAGAGTTATTTACACTAATTTCACACTTTATATGTTAGGATAATATGCATGATCAGTTTTAAGCGTGTTAGATTTTTGTTAAATGTTGTGTATGTTGTTCATGTATGTAAGGCTGCCATAGCTTAGCACAACCATGATTGACAGGTCAATTAGCCAATTACTATTGCCCAAGATGAATGTGTAAAGACATTTTAATTCCACCAATTGGGCTGTACCTGCCATTACAAAAGGCAACCATGGACTGTGCTAATCACCCCTGAAGAAGTGCGCATGCGCACGAAACGCGTTGGGTGTTTTTAGAGATCATTTGGAAGAGAGCATCAAAGGAGCAGGTCACAGCATCCATTTACAGCTCTAGCGAACGGTGTAGACGTGCATCCAGGAGTAAGCGGCGGCGAGTAGCTCCACCTAGCGAGTGACGTCACGTTTGACGAAAAATCTCGCGAGGTTTGGCCTGCAGGGACGCTGAGCCCGAGAGTAACCGGAGGAAGTGCCGGCGGCCATTACAGCAGCACCACGCGCCCAGGACAAGCTGAAAAAAGAACTGCATATCACACACACCGCTTGAACCCTTCTGGATTGCTGTAAGTAGGATTCCAGTTTTACAACACTGGATCCTAGACCCGCTCCAAAGCTTCTCTTGTTTTTAGTTATTGTCTAAATAAATCTCTGTTATATTGTCAGCCTTTCTGTCAGTGTTGTTAGTCATGTATGTCCTGTTTGTATGAGTTATATGTTTTTTAGTTTGCAGTGTCACGCTATGATCTTTCTCTTTATCTCCCTTGCATGATACCACGTGTGCTGTTGTGGAGTTTGCAGTCCTTCCACCGGATCAGCGTTTTTGGACACTGCAGTACATCTTTGGACTCATTTCAGTTTTGGACTTTAAGGCGCCGGTCTGTATTGCTATCTCTGTGTTTTTCTAACTGTGTTTGGGTTAGGTTTTCCTGGCAGCCGTCCTGTAGTTAGTCACTTGTCACATTGTGTTTGTATTGTGTATATACACTCTATATATTGTTAGCGCTATTCACACCAATCTTTTTTTCTAATCTGAACAAACCACAAGACTTCTGGAACAATGTCCTTTGGACAGACAAGACCAAAGTGGAGATGTTTGGCCATAATGCATAGTGCCATGTTTGGAGAAAACCAAACACAGCATATCAGCAAAAACACTGCATACCAACTGTCAAGCACGGTGGTGGAGGGGTGATGATCTGGGCTTGTTTTGCAGCCACAGGACCTGGGTACCTTGCAGTCATTGAGTCGACCATGAACTCCTCTGTATACCAAAGTATTCTAGAGTGAAATGTGAGGCCATCTGTCCGACAGCTAAAGCTTGGCCGAAATTGGGTCATGCAACAGGACAATGATCCCAAGCACTCCAGCAAATCTACAACAGAATGGCTGAAAAATAAAATAATCAAAGTGTTGCAATGGCACAGTCAAAGTCCAGACCTCAACCCGATTGAAATGCTGTGGTGGGACCTTAAGAGAGCTTTGCATAAACAAATGCCCGCAAACCTCAATGAACTGAAGCAACGTTGTAAAGAAGAGTGGGCCAAAATTCCTCCACAACGATGTGAGAGATTGATAAAGTCATACAGAAAACGATTACTTAAAGTTATTGCTGCTAAAGATGGTTCTACAAGCTATTGAATCATAAGGTGTACTTAGTTTTTCACACGTGGCTTCTCCATTTTGGCTTTATTTTTGTAAAATAAATCATCACACGGTGTAATGTCATGTGTTGTTCATCTGAGGTTGTATTTACCTAATTAAGACCTGCTAAGGAACAGATGACTGTTATTATGTCCTGATATGTAAAACCATAAAATTCAACGAGGCTGTACATTCTTTTTCACACAACTGTATATATATTTAAAGAAAAAATAAGGATATGTACACATACACAGAGATAGCGCTAGCACTTGGCACTTTAAATTTGACATATGTTTACATCTTTACATTCAAATATTTGTCTGTGAATATTGTCTAAAACACCACAAATCATTTGTGAGTCTAATTTTGACACATTCGCCCATCTTTAGAATTTAACAGTATATTTTATTATTGCTGCCCAGCTCCTGACATACTAACTAAAAGAAAAGATTAAAAATACTGTAAGGTTGTATAAACTACAGTTGCTTCCTTGTCACCCTGTCTCATAATTACCAATTTTGTCAGATTATAAAGTGAGGTTTTTTCCATAAAGTTAAGTTGAAAAGTACACACACGCCTTATAATCAGGCCCCCGCCCACTTTCCGAACCAATCAGCAGTCGGGTGTATGAAGTAGGAGGGTAAACTGAGGAAGCGTCACCTTGGGGGCCTGAAGCAGCCATGGTGCTTGTGGCAGAAAGCTTAAATCGCGAGAGTAAGAGACATAGAGAGACACAGACATAGAGACAGAGAGAAACACAAACACAGAGACAGACACAGAGAAGGCAATACACAAAGCAGTGATAAGTTTTTTAAAGTACGATAAATGCCTTTATAGCGCGATACTGCCAGCTGCGCAATTGTCATGACTCACGGTCCCTCGCGCGTCCCCGCGCGGACTCCATGTGCCCGCACTTATCTCCGTTCCATCCCGACACCTGCTGGCAACATTCTGCGCTGTCCTCCTCCATCATGCACCTCTCCCCGCATGCGCAGAGCGCTCCCCACGGGAACGTAAGTCCCCGCGACGCACGCGCAACGCCACCGAGCGACGAGTCAAGAGGAACTCATTAGTTCCAGCACTGCCAGCTGTCTCCTCCCTTCCAGCCTATCCCTGGACCCTGCAGGGGTGACGCCTCCGTTCCACCCCCTGGGGTGATTGGTCCTTGCCTGCTACTTATGCTCAGCTGTGCCACTAGCACTTCGGCTGAGCATAGACTCACGTTACCTGGTGTTTGCCTTTGCCTTCCTTGTCTTGTTACCTTGTCCTAGTTCTGCTTACCCGTGTACCGACTCTGCCTGCCTTTGGAACCCTCGCTCTCTGGAACCCCGACCCTGGATTGAATTTTGACCATCCGTATCTCTCCTGCCCTGACCCCTGGCTCTGGACTCCGACCATCCGCTCTTCTCCAGTTCTGACCTTGGCAATAGTAGCTCACACGCTCTGGACCTGGCAAGTATACGTTTATTCTGATTTCTCCTGTCCCAGACACAGCCAGCAAGACTACTCTACATTCCGGACGGGGTCCCCGTGTCTGTGGCTGGTGGCTACTATTCCCATCACAGCACAGGGGTCTCGTCTAGTTTGTGGTGAGCACTGCATAACATTATGCTCAGTCCCACAAATATAGACCCCGCTGGGGTGGGTGAAATGGTGGCATCTCATGCCGCTATGTTCTCCAAGCTCGAGAAGTATTTAGAACAGTCTGACTTTCGTATGGACGCACTACAGAAAGACCTCCAGACCCTGTCTGTCCAAGTGCAGCAGGCTAAACCTCCCACCTTTTCTGCACCTCCGCTTACTCCTCCGGTTAATCCCTGCTCTTCTGACCCGCAACTTCCTGTTCCCCATCGGTACGCCGGAGACCCCTTTGAATGTCGTGGATTCCTCAATCAGTGTTTCATACAATTTGAGTTGACTCCCTCCCGGTTCCCTTCTTCCAGAACCAAGGTAGCCTACATTGTCTCACTGCTTACAGGTGACACGTTTGCCTGGGCCTCTCCCATCTGGGAGCAGAGAAGCAACCTCACACAGGACATTGGGCGATTCACAAAGGAGTTCCGACGCGTCTTCGATACCCCAGGCCGGAAGATCACCACAGCTTCTTCTCTTCTCCACATCTCTCAAGGGGATCGTCCAGTGGCTAGGTATGCCCTGGAGTTTCGGACAGTTGTTGCTGAGACGTCGTGGAACGACGAGGCCCTCACTTCTGTTTTCTGACAGGGTCTTTCCGAACAGCTGAAGGACGAACTCTCCGCAAATGAACGCTCAAGTGACCTAGAGGGACTCATTGCGATCTGCATTCGAGTGGACCAATGACTACAGGAGAGGAAGTCCGAGCGCTCTCATCACCGTCAGGTAAAGCCTAGGACTTTCCTTATTCATTCCTCCTTTCCAAAAGTTCCCGCGACTGGCGCTCCAGAACCCATTCAACTTGGGGGTAACAAGCTGTCCCCTTCCAAAAAACAGCTTCGCCCATCTTCTGGACTCTGCTTATACTGTGGTAATCCTGGTCATTTCGTCCCTCAATGTCCCCTCAAGCCATCACCCAAGTCAGGAAACGCCAGCTCCCATTGAGATCCAGAGGAGTCTCCATGGGAACGCTCGCTAAATCCTCTACCAGCAAGGAACAACTACCTAGCAGAATTTTGGTTCCGGTCTCTCTTTCGGTCCGGTCTCTCTTTCGGTCCCTGGCTTCTCGGTCGCTGCATCTGCTTTCATTGATTCCGGTTCCAGAGGGAACTTTGTTGATCACGAGATCGCTAGGAAGAATAATATTCCGCTTGAGAAGAAGAGGATCTCGGTAGGACTTGAGGCCATTGACGGTCGCCCCTGCAGCCGGCATTTATCGTCTTACAGACCGTCGAACTGTCCCTCCTGGTCGAGCAGAACCATAGGGAGAAGATATCCTTAGATGTCATCCACTCTCCGTCGGCCGAGATCATTTTGGGCCTACCATGGCTCCAGCGCCATAATCCACACATCAACTGGCTCAGACCCAGACCCATATCCTGGGATCAACAGTGCTCCACGACCTGTGGCACACCCTGGCAGACCATTTGTAGTGTGAAGAATTCCGAGGAGGTACAGTATTCCCTACCCGACTGTTATTCATCTTTCAAGGACATCTTTGACAAAGTCAAATCTGAGGTCATTCCCCACCACCGACCCTTTGACTGCCCTATAGACCACTTGCCTGGGTCTGTCCTTCCTAGAGGGCGATTGTGACAGGGTGAATGAACATCACCAGCTATATGCCTAGCAGACGTCTGTGTAGGTATGTAGTGCAGCAGTGACAAGGTTAATTTTCAGCTGGGAAGCTCCGGACAATTAGAGTGGTCCCAGCTGCATAATCAAGGTGTTTTAAAACCCCCAGGCTCTACACACATGGAAGTTAGCTGGTCAAGAGATAGGACTGAAATGCTTAAGAACGAGTACAGCTATAAGGTCTGTTTTCAAAGTACATGTTTGATGAACTGTCTGTGTCTTGCATGCTGAAGAGAAGCTGTTTTTTTTTGTATGCGGAAAAGAAGC
This sequence comes from Ascaphus truei, assembly GCA_036426205.1. NCBI lineage: Eukaryota > Metazoa > Chordata > Amphibia > Anura > Ascaphidae > Ascaphus > Ascaphus truei. The sequence goes on along the minus strand of WSYH01001050.1, from coordinate 105,807 downwards.
TATTTTGTTTTTGTGTGCTGTATTTTTTAAGACTCAATAAATAAGCCATATCAAGAGAACACGCTGTTCCCTGCAACATATGGTGTCAGAAGTGGGATTTTGAGAGGCCCCTGCAGTTGAAGGGCCACAAACACACACAAAAAAAATGGAAGAATTTGTAAAAGCGTTTCTGTGTGAGCAGGCCCAACTACAGGCAGAGAGAGATGAAAGACTATTGCAGCAGCAAACCCAGCTCCTAATCCAGCAGCAGGAAGCACAGGATGAGCGGATGGCCAGGTTGCTGACTCAATCCCAGGGGTCTGCCAGTCCAGAACTTGCGAACAAATCCCTGGTCCTCCTGAGGAAAATGGCTCCGAATGAGGATCCAGAGGCTTTTCTACTGATGTTTGTAAGAGTTGCCGAAGCCCAGGGCTGGTCTGCAGATCACTGAGCAACCGCTTTGGCCCCGCTCTTCATAGGAGAAGCCCAGGACTCATATCAGGGCTTCCCAGCGGACCAGGCAATGGATTACAAACAATTAAAAGCCGCCATACTGGATCGCTTAGGTCTGACCCCAGAGACCTACCGGCAGCAGTTCCGGAGCATGAAGTACATCGCTAAGATAACACCCCGTGTCCTCGCTCAGCGGTTATTGGACTTGTGTACTCGCTGGATAAAACCCGAGGAGCGCACTAAGGAGGCAATTCTTGAGCAAGTTGTTATGGAACAATTCCTACAGGTAATAACCCCTTCCGCACGCTCTTGGGTAAAACGTCCTGCTGCTGAAACCCTAGCTTTGGCGGTCCGACTCGTTGAGAACTTCCTTGGGGCCGAGGAGCAGGCGAGTGTCCTGGACCTGAGGGATCCGACTCCACCGGCACTTGCGGACGCCCAAAGAGGGAGGTCGGACCAACGGGGAACCTACGGCCCATCCATACACAGCCGCCAAGTTCCACGGAAGGAGCAGTCGTTCCAGCAAGGGAGGGGTTCAAATGATGGTCCCCGCCGAGACCCTCATCTACTTCCTGTTGTTGGCTCGTCGCCAAATGAGAGGAACTTCAGAGGACGTTGCACACAAGACCCATTGGAGGCCTGGTCTCCAGTATCCGGTCCCGCTGAGCGGTATCCATGGCACGCTCTGGCAAGGGAACCCTCTCCATGTTTGGCCTGCGGAGAACAAGGCCACCGTCATGTGGACTGTCCACAGATGGAATGCTCCTTCAGCAGGAAAGTAGCCTCGGCCTTCCCCAAAGAAAGTGGCAACCCTGGCTTCTTCCAGTCCAGATTGGTGGTAAAACCGTCCAGGCCCTTATAGATTGAGGCTCTGGAAAAACGCAGGTCTTCCGGGAACTGTTACCGCCTGACGTGCTTTCCTTTGACTCCCCATGGAGTATAGAGTGTATACACGGCGATGTAAAATGGTATCCGATGGCCAAAATCCTGCTACAGGTGAAAGGTCAGAAGGCCAGGATTGAAGTAGGAGTCACTCCTTGGCTCGCTGCCCCCATTTTGCTCGGCCGTGACTGGCCTTTCTTTTCAAACCTAATGGCTCCAGTCTCTCAGGTGGAGCCTCATTTTCTGACTCAGGAGAAACCTGTTAAACTGTTCCCCTTTTCGTCAGACCTGTTCCCCAGTAGACACCGGGTTCCAAAGACTTAGAGGCAAAGACGCTGTGACAAACAGGACTGGTTGCAGAAATCTGGAACTCAAGGTGGCCATACTAATAGGCATAAGTCAAAAGTCATGACTGGGGATGGCCAGAAAGAAGGAGAGATAGGCCCTGGGGATTTACCAGAGCTATGACTCCCTGATTTTCACCAGAGGCAGAGGGAAGACCCAGTCCTGGCCAAACAATATGATAAAGTGGTAAAAATTGATGACCAGATATTGAATGCACAAGGGGTAATGGTGTTCCCTCATTTTAAATTGTCGAAAGATATCCTGTAAAGAGTGAACAAGCAGACACAAACAGGGGAGGTCACCAGACAAATATTGGTTCCCAAGGCGTTTGTTAAAACTGTCTTCACCCTAGCCCATACTGTCCCTTGGGGTGGTCACCAGGGTAGAGATAAAACCTTGGACCATATTTCGTTCTGCTTCTATTGGCCAGGGATGCATAGTGACATTGGTAAGTTATGTGCGGCTTGTCCTGAGTGCCAGCTAACTAGTCCGAAGGGACTAAAACCAGCCCCCTTGGTTCCTCTACCCTTGGTGTCCATTCCCTTTGAGAGGATTGGTGTAGACTTGGTAGGATCGCTGGAGCCTTCTGCGAAAGGACACAGGTTTATTCTCGTAATAGTCGACTATGCAACAAGATATCCTGAGGCGTTCCCCCTGAGGACAGCAACGGCGAGGCAAGTAGCCAACAAATTGTTGGAGCTGTTCTCACGGGTTGGACTTCCCCAGGTTATGTTGACAGACCAAGGTACAAATTTTATGGCTAAACTGATGCAGGATGTCTTAAAATTACTAGAGGTCAAGTCTGTTCGGACATCAGTCTACCATCCACAGACTGACGGATTGGTGGAAAGATATAACCGAACTCTAAAAGGTATGCTGAGAAAATGTGTAGATTCAGAGAAGAGAGCCTGGGATGAACTTCTCCCTTATCTGCTGTTCGCAGTGCGGGAAGTTCCCCAGGCCTCCACGGGGTTCTCTCCATTTGAATTATTGTATGGCCGCCAACCCCGGGGAATCCTAGACCTCCTAAAGGAGTCCTGGGAGGAACAGCGGTCCCCTTCTAAGAATACCCTGCAATATATACTAAACCTTAGGAAGCGCCTAGATGTGGTCGGCCATTTTGCTTGTGAGAATCTTAGATCAGCCCAGGACAGTCAGGAGAGACATTACAATCAGAATGCTCGCATGAGAGTGTTTCATTCGGGAGACCAGTTGATGTTATTATTACCCAGTTGTGAGAGTAAACTCCTAGCCAAATGGCAGGGCCCATTTGAAGTACTCCGCCACACGGGTGATGTGGATTACGAGATCGCTCAACCAGGGTCCAGGAAGGGTAAACAAATTTACCATGTGAACTTGCTGAAACCCTGGAAGGTGCAGCGGTCTCTATTCATCCACCCGGTGGAGGAGGAAACGGACCTGGGTCCTCAGCCCCCACGGGAGAACATCGTGGGTGACGATAAAATCCCAATGAGTAGACAATTGTCCTCTGAACATAAAGGGGACTTGTTAGAAATAGTTAAACAATTCAATTATGTTTTTTCTGATTTACCAGGGCAAATTAACTTAGTTTCCCATGTGATAGAGACAGCACCTGGGGTGAAAGTACGTTCTCGTCCTTATAGGTTGCCTGAAAGCCGTAAGGCCCTGGTAGAGAAGCAGGTACAAGAAATGTTACATTTAGGTGTGATTGAGGAATCATGCAGTGAGTGGTGTAGTCCACTAATTATGGTCCCTAAACCCGATGGGAAGGTAAGATTTTGTTTGGACCTCCAAAAGGTCAATGCGATATCCAAGTTTGACGCATATCCGATGCCAAGGGTGGACGAGTTAACTGACGCCCTTGGTAACGCAGAATATATATCCACGCTGGACTTAACAAAAGGATACTGGCAAATACATTTAGAAGAAAAGTC
>WSYH01001050.1:0-102225 GCA_036426205.1 Ascaphus truei | reverse complement strand
CGAAATCAAGTCTACCATCCACAGACTGAAGGATTGGTGGAAAGATATAACGAACTCTAAAAGTATGCTGAGAAAAGAGTGTAGATTCAGAGAGAGAGCCTGGGATGAACTTCTCCCTTATCTGCTGTTCGCAGTGCGGGAAGTTCCCCAGGCCCTCCACGGGGTTCTCTCCATTTGAATATTGTATGGCCGCCAACCCCGGGGAATCCTAGACCTCCTAAAGGAGTCCTGGGAGGAACAGCGGTCCCCTTCTAAGAATACCCTGCAATATATACATAAACCTTAGAAGCGCCTAGATGTGGTCGCCATTTTGCTTGTGAGAATCTAGATCAGCCCAGGACAGTCAGGAGAGACATTACAATCAGAATGCTCGCATGAGAGTGTTTCATTCGGGGGAGACCAGTTGATGTTATTATTACCCAGTTGTGAGAGTAAACTCCTAGCCAAATGGCAGGGCCCATTTGAAGTTACTCCGCCACACGGGTGATGTGGATTACGAGATCGCTCAACCAGGGTCCAGGAAGGGTAAACAAATTACCATGTGAATTGCTGAAACCCTGGAAGGTGCAGCGGTCTCTATTCATCCACCCGGTGGAGGAGGAAACGGACCTGGTCCTCAGCCCCCACGGGAGAACATCGTGGGTGCGACGAAAATCCCAATGAGTAGACAATTGTCCTCTGAACATAAAGGGGACTTGTTAGAAATAGTTAAACAATTCAATTATGTTTTTTCTGATTTACCAGGGCAAATTAACTTAGTTTCCCATGTGATAGAGACAGCACCTGGTGAAAGTACGTTCTCGCTTATAGGTTGCCTGAAAGCCGTAAGGCCCTGGTAGAGAAGCAGGTACAAGAAATGTTACATTTAGGTGTGATTGAGGAATCATGCAGTGAGTGGTGTAGTCCACTAATTATGGTCCCTAAACCCGATGGGAAGGTAAGATTTTTGTTTGGACCTCCAAAAGGTCAAGCGAATCCAAGTTTGACGCATATCGATGCCAAGGGTGGACGAGTTAGTTAATGAGCCCTTGGAAACGCAGAATATATATCAACCTACTGGACTTAACAAAAGGATACTGGCAAATACATTTAGAAGAAAAGTCCAAGTGCAAAACAGCCTTTGCCACTCCCATGGGTTTATACCAGTTTGTGACAATGCCATTTGGACTGCATGGAGCCCCAGCCACATTTCAGAGGCTCATGGATAAAGTACTGAGACCTCATAGGGCTTATGCCGCGGCCTATCTAGATGACATTGTCATTTATAGTAAACACTGGCGGGCCCATCTAAATAGGCTGAAAGCGGTCCTCAAGTCGCTAAGAGAGGCAGGGCTCACAGCCAACCCTAAGAAATGTGCCTTAGGTAAGGCGGAAACCAAGTACCTGGGGTATGCAGTGGGTGGTGGAAAAGTAAGCTCACTAGCAGATAAGGTAGCTGCCCTGAAAGAAGTTCCGACCCCCCGAACAAAAACGCAGGTACGCTCCCTGTTGGGTTTAGCAGGGTACTATCGGAGGTTCATCCCCAACTACTCGAAAATTGCAGCCCCACTAACAGACCTCACAAAAAAGTGTGCCAACAACTCAAGTGGTATGGTCAAGGGAGTACCAGAGAGCCTTTGAGGAGGTAAAAAGGTGTCTATCAGAGGGTCCCGTCCTTAGAAGCCCAGACTTCGATAAGCCTTTTATTGTACACACCTATGCCTCAGAGATAGGGCTAGGGGCAGTGCTCTCGCAACAGTTTGAGGGAGTGGAACATCCGATCCTTTTTCTGAGTAGGAAATTGTTCCCAAGGGAAAAAAAACTACTCAGTAATTGAGAAGGAGTGTCTCGCAGTAAAGTGGGCAATCGAGGCCTTGAGGCACTACCTGGCGGGAGTCCATTTTACATTGGTAACAGACCATGCTCCATTAAAATGGTTAAATACTATGAAAGACTCCAATGCTAGGTTGACCAGGTGGTATATGGCCCTCCAACCCTTCTCGTTTGAGATTCAGCACAGGCCTGAAAAAGAAAATGCCATTGCTGATTTCTTTTCTAGAGAAGGGGTGGATGGTCGGGCTTCAGCCGTGCGTTGCCCCAGCCACACACTAACAGGGGAGGAATGTGACAGGGTGAATGAACGTCACCAGCTATATGCCTGGCAGACGTATATGTAGGTATGCAGTGCAGTAGTGACGAGGTTAATTTTCAGCTAGGAAGCTCCTGACAATTAGAGTGGTCCCAGCTGCATAATCAAGGTGTTTTAAAACCCCTAGGCTGTACACACATGCAGGCTAGCTGGTCAAGAGATAGGACTGAAATGCTGAAGTAAGATTACTGCTATAAGGTCTGTTTTCAAAGTACATGTTTGATGAACTGTCTGTGTCCTGCATGCTGAAGAGAAGCTGTTTTGTTTTTTTGTATGCTGAAAAGAAGCTATTTTGTTTTTGTGTGCTGTATTTTTTAATACTCAATAAATAAGCCTTATCAAGAGAACCCGCGTGTGTGGTTGCATGTACCCTGCAACAGCGATCATACCCCCTCTCTCTCCCACAGACTAAAGCTATGTCGGATTACATCCGAGAGAATCTCCAGACGGGGTTCATCAGAAAGTCTTCCTCCCCCGCTGGGTTGGGCTTCTTCTTTGTCAAGAAAAAGGATGGCACCCTTCGACCGTGTATTGATTACCGTGGCTTAAACAAAATTACCATCAAAAAACGGTATCCCCTGCCTTTGATTACCGAATTGTTCGATCGTCTTCAAGGGGCAACCATCTTTTCCAAATTGGATCTACGCGGCGCATACAACCTGGTAAGGATTAGACGGCCTTTAACACCAGAGACGGGCGCTATGAGTACCTTGTTATGCCATTCGGCCTATGCAATGCTCCTGCGGTCTTCCAAGATTACGTAAATGAAATATACAGGGATCTTCTCAATGTTTTTCTCATAGTGTATCTCGACGATATTCTGATCTTCTCAAAGAGTCTTCCCGAACACATTGCACAAGTCAAACAGGTATTACTACGCCTTCGCCAGAACCTCCTCTAAGCCAAGCTCGAGAAGTGTCACTTTCACCAATCCTCTACCACCTTCCTGGGGTAAACATGTAATCGGGTAACCCAGGGGTTAACCCTCGCAGGGCATCAGAAGAAGGTTAGTAGCTAGGGAATGCTAAGATTGCAATCTGAAATTGGTCAAGGTCACTTCGAATAAGTCAATGTATGATATACCTTTTATGTAGACTACGCCTTACACTCCCGAACTATCCCTCGTAAGGGGCCCAGGTTCGCCTTCCTCGCATTCGCTACGGATACTCCCCATTTAACTCCGTCTATCCTTCTCCGCTGCCTTTTCCCTCTCCTTGCTCCTTTAGGCCATATCGCATCCACCCTTAGTGGATTTTACTCCTCACACCCCCGCCTTAAACACGATTGGCTTTCTCTTCATCCCCTATAGAGCCCCCATATTCTACTGAACGCACCTATCCCTGTAGTAGTCTCTTCCCAGCCCAAAGAGGGAGGGTCGGACCACGGGGAAACCTAGGCCCATCCATACACAGCCGCCAAGTTCCACGGAAGGAGCAGTCGGTCCAGCAAGGGGGGGTTTCAAATGTGGTCCCCGCCGAGACCCTATCTACTTCCTGTGTTGGCTCGTCGCCAAATGAGAGGAACTTCAGAGGACGTTGCACACAAGACCCATGGAGGCCTGGTCTCCAGTATCCGGTCCCGCTGACGGTATTCCATGGCACGCTCTGGCAAGGAACCCTCTCCATGTTCGGCCTGGAGAACAAGGCCACCGTCATGTGGATGTCCCAGATGGAATGCTCCTTCAGCAGGAAAGTAGCCTCGGCCTTCCCCAGAGAAAGTGGCAACCCTGGCTTCTTTCCAGTCCAGATTGGTGGTAAAACCGTCCAGGCCCACTATAGATTGGGCTCTGAAAAAACGCAGTCTTCTGGGAACTGTTACCGCCTGACGGCTTTCCTTTGACTCCCCATGGAGTATAGAGTGTATACACGGCGATGTAAAATGGTATCGATGGCCAAAATCCTGCTACAGGTTGAAAGGTCAGAAGGCCAGGATTGAAGTAGGAGTCACTCTTGGCTCGCTGCCCCCATTTTGCTCGGCCGTGACTGGCCTTTCTTTTCAAACCTAATGGCTCCAGTCTCTCAGGTGGGCCTCATTTTCTGACTCAGGAGAAACCTGTAAAATGTTCCCCTTCGTGTCGACCAGTTCCCCAGTAGACACCGGGTTCCAAAGACTTAGAGGCAAAGACGCTGTGACAAAACAGGACTGGTTGCAGAAATCTGGAACTCAAGGTGGCCATACTAATAGGCATAAGTCAAAAGTCATGACTGGGGATGGCCAGAAAGAAAGAGAGAGATAGGCCCTGGGGATTTACCAGAGCTATGACTCCCTGATTTTCACACCAGAGGCAGAGGGAGGAAGACCCAGTCCGGCCAAACAATATGATAAAGTGGTAAAATTGATGACCAGATATTGAATGCAACAGGGGTAATGTGTTCCCTCATTTTAATTGTCGAAAGATATCCTGTAAAGAGTGAACAAGCAGACACAAACAGGGGAGGTCACCAGACAAATATTGGTTCCCAAGGCGTGTTGTAAAACTGTCTTCACCCTAGCCCATACTGGTCCCTTGGGGTGGTCACCAGGGTAGAGTAAAACCTTGGACCATATTTCGTTCTGCTTCTATTGGCCAGGGATGCATAGTGACATTGGTAAGTTATGTGCGGCTTGTTCTGAGTGCCAGCTAACTAGTACGAAGGGACAAAAACAGCCCCCTTGGTTTCCTCTACCCTTGGTGTCCATTCCCTTGAGAGGATTGGTGTAGACTTGGTAGGATCGCTGGAGCCTTCTGCGAAAGGACACAGGTTTATTCTCGTAATAGTCGACTATGCAACAAGATATCCTGAGGCGTTCCCCCTGAGGACAGCAACGGGAGGCAAGTAGCCAACAAATTGTTGGAGCTGTTTCACGGGTTGGACTTCCCCAGGTTATGTTGACAGCCAAGGTACAAATTTATGGCTAAACTGATGCAGGATGTCTTAAAATTACTAGAGGTCATCGCTGTTCGGACATCAGTCTACCCCACAGAATGACGGATGTGGTGGAAGATATAACCGAAATCTAAAAGGTATGCTGAGAAAATGTGTAGATTCAGAGAAGAGAGCTGTGATGAACTTCTCCTTATCTGCTGTTCGCAGTGCGGGAAGTTCCCCAGGCCTCCACGGGGTTTCTCATTTAAATTGTATGGCCGCCAACCCCGGGGAATCCTAGAACCTCCTAAAGAGAGTCCTGGGAGGGGACGCGGTCCCCTTCTAAGAATACCCTGCAATATATATAAACCTTAGGAAGCGCCTAGATGTGGTCGGCCATTTTGCTTGTGAGAATCTAGATCAGCCCAGGACAGTCAGAGAGGACATTCAATCAGAATGCTCGCATGAGAGTGTGTCATTTTGGGATCCAGTTGTATGTTATTATTACCCAGTTGTGAGAGTAAACTCTAGCCAATGGCAAGGGGCCAAACTTTGCCCGCTTACTCCGCACACGGGTGAGTGGATTACGAGATCGCTCAACCAGGGTCCAGGAAGGGTAAACAAATTTACCATGTGAACTTGCTTAAATCCCTTGGAAGGTGCTGAACTCCAAAGGTCAATGCGATATCCAAGTTGACGCATATATCCGATGCCAAGGGTGGACGAGTTAACTGACGCCCTTGGTAACGCAGAATATATATCCACCTGGACTTAACAAAAGGATACTGGCAAATACATTAGAAGAAGAAAAGTCCAGTGCAAAAACAGCCTTTGCCACTCCATGGGTTTATACCAGTTGTGACAATGCCATTGGACTGCATGGAGCCCCAAGCCACCATTTCAGAGGCTCTGGATAAAGTACTGAGACCTCATAGGGCTTATGTCGCGGCTATCTAGATGACATGTGCATTTATAGTAAACACTGGGGGCCCCATCTAAAAGGCTGAAAGCGGTCCTCAAGTCGCTAATAAGAGGCAGGGCTCACAGCCACACCCTAAGAAATGTGCCTAGGTAAGGCGGAAACAAGTACTGGGGTATGCAGTGGGTGGGTGGAAAAGTAAGCTCACTAGCAGATAAGGTTAGCTGCCTGAAAGAAGTTCGAACCCCCGAACAAAACGCAGGACGCTCCCTGTTGGGGTTAGCAGGGGTACTATCGGAGGTTCATCCCCAACTACTCGAAAAATTGCAGCCCCACTAACAGACCTCAAAAAAGGTGCCAACAACTCAAGTGGTATGGTCAAGGGAGTACCAGAGAGCTTTGAGGAGGGTAAAAAGGTGTCTATCAGAGGGGTCCCGTCCTTAGAAGCCCAGACTTCGATAAGCCTTTATTGTACACACCTATGCCTCAGAGATAGGGCTAGGGCAGTGCTCTCAGCAACAGTTTGAGGGAGTGGAACATCCGATCCTTTTTCTGAGTAGGAAATTGTTCCCAAGGGAAAAAAAAACTACTCAGTAATTGAGAAGGGTGTTCTCGCAGTAAAGTGGGCAATCGAGGCTTGAGGCCACTACCTGGCGGGAGTCCATTTTACATTGGTAACAGACCATGCTCCATTAAAATGGTTAAATACTAGAAAGACTCCAATGCTAGGTTGACCAGGTGGTATATGGCCCCCAACCCTTCTCGTTTGAGATTCAGCACAGGCCTGAAAAAGAAAATGCCATTGCTGATTTCTTTCTAGAGAAGGGGGGGATGGTGGGCTTCAGCCGTGGTGTGTGCCCCAGCCACAACACTAAGGGGAGGAATGTGACAGGGTGAATGAACGTCACCAGCTATATGCTGGCAGACGTATATGTAGGTATGCAGTGCAGTAGTGACGAGGTTAATTTTCAGCTAGGAAGCTCCTGACAATTAGAGTGGTCCCAGCTGCATAATCAAGGTGTTTTAAAACCCCTAGGCTGTACACAACTGCAGGCTAGCTGGTCAAGAGGTAGGACTGAAATGTGAAGTAAGATTATGCTATAAGGTCTGTTTTCAAAGTACAGTTTGATGAACTGTCTGTGTCCTGCATGCTGAAGAGAAGCTGTTTTGTTTTTTTGTATGCTGAAAAGAAGCTATTTTTTTGTTTTGTTGTGCTGTATTTTTTAATACTCAATAAATAAGCCTTATCAAGAGAACCCGCGTGTGTTGTGGTTGCATTTACCCTGCAACAGCGATCATACCCCCTCTCTCTCCCACAGACTAAAGCTATGTCGGATTACAATCCGAGAGAATCTCCAGACGGGGTTCATCAGAAAGTCTTCTCCCCCGCTGGGTGGGCTTTCTTTGTCAAGAAAAAGGATGGCACACCTTCGACCGGTTGATTATTACCGTGGCTTAACAACAATTACCATCAAAACGGTATCCCTGCTTTGATTACCGAATGTTCGATCGTCTTCAAGGGGCAACCATCTTTTCCAATAATGGATCTACGCGGCGCATACAACCTGGTAAGGATTAGACGGCCTTTAACACCAGAGACGGGCGTATGAGTACCTTGTTATGCCATTCGGCCTATGCAATGTCTGCGGTCTTCCCAAGATTACGTAAGAAATATCAGGGATCTTCTCAATGGTTTTCTCATAGGTATCTCGACGATATTCTGATTCTTCTCAAAGAGTCTTCCCGAACACATTGCACAAGTCAAACAGGTACTACTACGCCTTTGCCAGAACCTCCTCTAAGCCAAGCTCGAGAAGTGTCACTTTCACCAATCCTCTACCACCTTCCTGGGGTAAACATGTAATCGGGTAACCCAGGGGTTAACCCTCGCAGGGCATCAGAAGAAGGTTAGTAGCTGTGTAATGCTAAAGATGCAATCTGAAATTGGTCACGGTCACTTCGAATAAGTCAATGTATGATAGTCTCTCCCAGCAACTGGCTCCCCTAAGAGCACAAATAGAGTTGAGTTAGAGAGACTTACGATTCTGAAGTATTGTGGCACCGTGTAGGATGATCCTCCATATGATGCAGTGTGATGAACCACCGACCCCTCAAGCAACGCAGCGTCGCGAAGGGTGGTCACATGACCGGCGGTAACTGCGTAGATAGGAGTCGCATGAACCACAGCTCGGCATGCGATCAGGAACAACAGCAAACAGGAACTCCTCCAACAGGAGGCAGGAAATGATGCACAGCCGTCGTCATGAAGGAGCAGAGGGAGGCAAAACTGGTGACTAATGAAACAAATGTAGTGCTGACGGATCATATGACGCGTTTCAGCCCATGATGCCTTTGTCAAAGAATGATCCGTCAAACATGCTGAACAACCTGATATAGCACGTTCAAGACCAAACACCTGTGATGCTGCTCATCAACTGATGGGCCACAGATGTGGGCTCGCACGTTCCAATATCAGAAATATATACAACATAAGATAGTTTAAAATGGGACCAGAGATGTATATAAGCTCATCAAACAACATATATATATATACAATTAGTGTTGGATAAACATCTGGTCCACAAGTTAAAAGAATAAAAACATGAATGTCAGTCAATACACAAATATCAAAAATATATAAATTATAGCTATATATCATCACACCCAATTAAATAGCTTGAAACTGAACCAACACATAAACTATCAATAATGACATAAAGATAGATATTGGGATTTTCAACATAAATAAATATATGGAAATAATGAAGAAATAATGACGAAAAGAGGAAGGGGGGGGAGAAAGGGGGAGGAGGGGGGAAAAGGGGAGGAGGGGAAAAAATAATGATTAATCATGAAGAAAATGTTGTAGTTCCCATTCCACATTTAAACCATGTGGTTGCAAGGTGTTAAGGGAAAAAAATCCATTGCATCTCTTTTCTATTAAGGCAGTTGAGCCTATTACCACCCCTGATTTTTTGAGCAACATGCTCAATGCCAAAAATCTGACGTTAGTAAGCCCACCAAACGGGCATTCAGTGAAGTGTTTAGACACCGGATGTATTGTGTCCTTTTTGTTAATTAATCTAATGTGTTCTGAAATTCTAACATGTAGTGGCCTGATGATCCTCCCCACATATTTGTGGTTACATCCACACAGAATAACATATACCACATAACTCGTGTGGCAATTAATAAATGAACTGATTCTGTATCTGGTATTGGGATACATAGTATGTACCTTTTTAGTTGGCAATGCATATTTACAGTTCCTGCAGAAACCACATTTATAAAATCCTTTAGGTGTATATCCCACATGTGATTGTTGTTGGGACTGAAATAAGCTTCTAGAAATAGAAGTAGCAAGGGTATTTGCCTTTTTTAATGCAAATCTAGGTCCCGAGTCTGTAACCATTTTTAGGTCAGGGTCCAATTTAAGAATGCTCCAATGTTTGGAAACAATCTTTTGTATTTGTGATGCCTGTTTGCTGTATTTGGTAATAAATAAAGGACTATCAGAAAATTTGTTCTTACGTTGTGTATTATATTTAACCAAATCCGACCGGTCCATAGAATCTGCATTCACAAAGGCATCGTGTACATCATATTTAGAATAACCTCTTGTTAGAAACTTTGTACTTAATGTTTTTGAATGCTGCAGGAACGTATCTTGATTTGAACACAATCTTTTATACCTTAAAAATTTTCCCTTGGGGATCCCACGATTCAGGGATTTAGGATGGCTACTCTTTGCGTTTAGGTATGAGTTCCTGGAGTGTGGTTTTGTAAAAATATCAGTTTGGGTCATTGTTGTGGGGTCACCATGGAGTGTCACATCAAGAAAATTTATTTTAATTAGGTCTGTTTGGTAAGTAAATTTAAGATTGACATCATTAGTGTTGAGAGTGTGATAAAAAGTGTGTAAAGTATCTAAATCACCATCCCAGATGAAAATTAAATCGTCAATGTATCGTTTGTAAAAAATTATATTAGCACGAAAAATATTAGTGCTACCAAAAATGTGAACAGATTCCCATAGACCCATAAAGAGATTGGCATATGAGGGTGCAAAAGAAGTCCCCATAGCCGTGCCGTGTTTATGAAGAAAAAAATGTGAATCAAAAAGAAAATAATTGTGTGTTAATAAAAACAAAATGGAATCATTAATGAAAGTGATCTGTGCTGTGGAAAGTGAAGATTGCTGAAGAAAGTGATAAATGGCTTGAAGGCCTTGCTTATGTTCTATGATTGTGTAAAGGGATGTGACATCCATGGTGACCCATCTGTATCCATCTTTCCAAACCACATCCCGCAAAGCAACCAGCAGAGCTGTGGTATCCTGAATAAATGAAGGTAAGTTATGCACAATTGGTTGTAAAAACATATCCACATACCAGGAAACACCATCTCCCAAAGATCCAATTCTAGATATGATGGGTCGCCCCAGAGGGTTCTCTAGTGATTTATGAATCTTTGGGAGATGGTGAAACACTGGTATGACAGGAAACTCACACTCCAGGAACTACCTCTCTTTGGTACTCAACATATATAATACATCACCCAATTCTAGTAACTTCTTTAGCTCCCCAAGGTACACTTTGGTATGGTCAGTTTTCAATCTGAGATAGAATTTTGTGTCGCTAAGCAGTCTCAATGCTTCTTCTCTGTATTTAGTGGATGACTGCACTATGATGGCTCCCCCTTTGTCCGCATTTTTTATAATGATGGACTTATCTCTCTTTAATAAGTCCAGATCTATCCTCTCTTGTCTGGAAAGATTATTGGATTTAGGAAATGTAGCTGAAACAGAAAAACATTTGGCCAAAAGTCTCAGGTCTCTATCTACTAATCTTTCAAAAGTAGACACACAAGGTCCCTTTGAGCTATTGGGAATAAATGATGACCATTTCTTAAAGCCTGAGTCTGTATGGCCAAAGAAAGGGGGGTCATCAGAAATGTCAGTACATGCTTCATCATACAAAGTTTGCATATCAAAATTGAAAATTTTTTCACTAAATGAATAGATATTTCTGTTCAACAAATCACAGACATCAGTCAGTATTAGAATTCAAAACTGATTTATTCTCTATTATTGATTTGCAGAAATACACAAGGAAGCTGGCACTGAAGAAGCTGTTTTCCAAAAAGGAACATTCAGTTTTGAATTCTAATACTGACTCTGACTCATGACTCATGAGGAGCGAAATTGAGTCCTTTATCCAAAAGTAGAATTTGGTGAGGAGTCAATATGGTATCAGAGATATTAATAACGTTACTCTTATTGAGATCTAAAAATATATATATTTTTTTCCTCTTGTTTTCTGAGCCATAAGTTTTCTCGGTTCTTCTTGCCCCTTCTGCACTTTTTCTGTTTTTTGACTGGGTATCTGTGTTAGAGGGAGCAGATCTTAAACGATCCTCTCTGGAGCTCATCATGTACAGTATGTTTTGTTAAAATAACCACCATCAGATTCCCTGTTGTCAAAATGACCATGTTTGGAAAAAGATACTGATGGTCTATCCATATTATCTGATGAATCTGTGTCAAAACTTGACCTACGTTCTGAGTGTGGTGATTTTAAAATGGACTTTGTATTAGATTTTAAAGCAACATTCTCATCCTCTGATGACCATTTACGGGGTGTGGAGTGGGAAGGGATTCTGGATCTAGCAAAATCACAAGTTGGGACAGGTCTCTCCCAAAAATAGACCTGATTCCTCTCATAGTCTGTTTTATCCCGGAAAAATGTATCCTGTTTTTTTGTCACCACCCCTTTCTCCGTTTTCTCGATGTTCTGCAATAGGATTTTATCATTGTGAGAAAACCGGTCCATATCACTGAATTTATATAATACTTTTTTAAGGGTCTCTATTTCAGTAGTTAGAGATTTTTTCTCAGTGATTTTGAAACGTACGATTAACTCCATGAGATGCATGGAACACTCATCCATAATCTTCCTCCAATGGAGTTCAAAATCTTTGTTTGGAAACCCAAAAGATGGCATTTTTTTCATTCGTAAACCCCTAGGGATACGCTTCACCCTTCGGTAATTTTCCAAAGTTGTTATATCCCAAAAGATTCGTATATCTTGGGTAAAGTTTTTCTAATTTAACAAAGTGATCAATGAGGTCAGTGGGATTGTCACATGTAATATTGTCAGATGTCTCATCAAATATGTGTAGGGCTCTTTTCGCTCCCTCTGAATTATTCCCACATTTTTGAATATAGGTAGTAATTTGTTCAGTTACAATTTCCTGCTCTTCATCCATATTGACAATGTGATATATACAATTAATAAAAAGAAAAAAGAAAAAATAGAAAAAATACAGAAATAGTTTTTTGGGTATGATATAAAAATAATGTTTTGTCACCAGTAGTCTCCCATTGGACCTGGAATCCTCCAAAGTTATAACATATATATTCAATATTAGTAATAGATATGAGTATCCATAGTCCACTGAGCTTCGAGCAACCTGCACAGTTGTATAAACATGTAATTGGGTAAACCAAGGGTTAACCCTCGCAGGGCATCAGAAGAAGGTTAGTAGCTGTGTAATGCTAAAGATGCAATCTGAAATTGGTCACGGTCACTTCGAATAAGTCAATGTATGATAGTCTCTCCCAGCAACTGGCTCCCCTAAGAGCACAAATAGAGTTGAGTTAGAGAGACTTATATTTCTGATATTGGACGTGCGAGCCCACATCTGTGGCCCATCAGTTGATGAGCAGCATCACAGGTGTTTGGTCTTGAACCGGCTATATCAGGTTGTTCAGCATGTCTGATGGATCATTCTTTGACAAAGGCCTCATGGGCTGAAACGCGTCAGATGATCTGTCAGCACTACACTTGTTCAATAAAGTTTCATTAGTCACCAGTTTTGCCTCCCTCTGCTCCTTCATGACGATGGCTGTGCATCATTTCCTGCCTCCTGTTGGAGGAGTTCCTGTCCACCTTCCTGGGGTACATCATCTCGGATTCCGGGTTCGCGATGGATCCTTCCAAGCTGAGATCCGTCTTGGACTGGCCGCTTCCCACCTATCTCAAAGGCATTCAAAGGTTTCTCGGTTTTGCGAACTACAGTATTACAGAAGATTTATTCGTAATTTCTCCTCCGTTGTCACACCCATCTCTGCCCTCACTATGAAAGAAGCCGATGTCTCTTCTTGGCCTCCCGCAGATGTTCAAGCCTTTGACTTTCTGAAGAAATCTTTTGTCTCTGCACCGGTCCTGATCCATCCCAATCCCAAACTCCCATTTACGCTGGAAGTGGATGCATCGGATGTTGGAGCCGGCGCCATCCTTTCTCAAAGAAAGTCACCTTCTTCCGATTTACATCCCTGTGCAATTTAAAAAAAAAATTCCAGCACAACAGAATTACGACGTGGGCAACAGGGAGTTATTAGCCATTAAACTCGCATTGGAGGAATGGAGGCATCTCTTGGAGGGCACGGAGAGTCCAATAACCATTCTAACGGACCACAAAAACCTCATGTATTTGGAAAGCGCTCTCCAGCTGGGGGCTATTCAGGCCCGTTGATCTCTTTTCTTCTCCCGTTTTAATTATATAATTTCTTTCATTCCTGGGTCCAAAAATCTAAAGGCAGACGCACTCTCTCATCAATTCCTAAGCGAGGACAAAGCTGAGGCCATACTGCACCGACACACTTTATTCGAGCAAATACCCAGTATGTACCTGGCAGATACCTGGAATGCGCCGCTCCTCACCTCTAACAAGCCCCGTTGCGTTTGCCTTCCCAGCCTGGGTTCATGCCTGGCTGACAGGCGGCTGATCTGTTAAATGATAATGATTAGGATTTAATAGGCTGCAATGCTTCGCGTGTCTACCAGATGGCATAAATTCATGAATTCTAATGCAGTATATATATATATACTGTGCAGTATTGCAGCCAGCGGGAATAAAATGCTTCAATCCCTGACTGGAAAATACCTCAATGCACTCGGTCAGAAAACAGTCACAAACCTCAATACACCCGGGTATACCCGAATTCGTGGGACTAGCCGAGCTCGAATAAAGTGTGTCGCCAGTGTAGCAGAAACCATACTTCCGTCCAAGTACATTATATCTGCCAACACCTTTGACGTTTTGGATAAAATTCTCGTGGATCAGTCCAAGGTTCCGGAGGTCCCGGATGGTTGTTTCTTCGCTTCTCCGAAATGCTGGAGGAAGATTCTGGAATGGGGTCACTCTTCGAAGACTGCGGGACATCCTGGCACCAAAAGAACTACGGACCTCAAAGAACAGACCTTTTGGTGGCCCAACATGCGCAGGGACATCAGTGACTTCATCAAGGCTTGCACCATTTGCGCCCGGAACAAGGTTCCCCGCTGTAGACCCCAAGGACTCCTACACCCACTACCCAGCCCTGACCGTCCCTGGAACCATTTATTGATGGACTTTATTGTGGAGCTTCCTGTCTCCAAGGGCATGAATACCATATTGGTTATTATTGACCGCTTCTCCTAACAGGCACATTTTGTTCCGCTCTGTGGTCTCCTCGATTCTCCTACCCTCATAGACATCTTCTCCGGGGAGATCTTCCGTCTTCACGGAGTTCCATTGACAATCGTCTCCAACAGAGGCTCCCAGTTCGTCTCCAGATTCTGGCGGGCCTTCTCAAGGAGACAGGGCATATCCTTTCACTTCTCTTCTGGATACCACCCCCAGATGAATGGGCAACCAGTCCCTAGAGCAGTATCTGCGCTGCTTTGTCTCGGAGACACAAGACAATTGGGCAGATCGTCTTCCCTGGGCAGAATTCACCCACAATTCCCTGCGGAATGAGTGTACACAACTCTCCTTTCTTCGCAAACTACGGGTTCCATCCAGCACGTCTGCCCATCACGCGCTCTTCCTCGGGGGTTCCGGCAACAGATAACCAGCTCCATACCTTGCAGTCCTCTTGAACCAAGATTCAGGACAATTTAAAGAGAGCGGCATCCAGGCAGAAGGCCCAAGCAGATCGCCATGGCTGGGAGATTCCGGAGTTCAGTCCAGGAGACAAGATGTGGCTCTCCATCCAAAAACATACGTTTGAAGACTCCTACTCCCAAACTGGCACTAAGATTTTTGGGTCCCTTCCAAGTTCTGGAGAGAATAAACCCGGTGGCATATCGTTTAAATCTCCCAGCATCTATGAGAACACCATCTGTTTTTCACGTTTCCTTGTTTTAACCTTCCTATCACAGCTCCCGGTTTCCGAATCATGTTCCCACACCACCTCCTCCTCGTCTTGTACAGGGACAACAGAAGTACGAGATCCAGGCCATCATCGACTCCTGAATTTGCAGAAGGACCACTCAGTACCTCATCCATTGGAAGGGATATGGCCCAGAGGAGCGTTTTTGGGTCTCGCATCACCAGATCCATGCTCCTGAACTCATTAGGAGGTTCCACCAGAAATATCCTCTGAAACCTTATTGGAATCGCCCAGAGGTCTCTCTTGAAGAGGGGGATACTGTCACGACTCGCGGTCCCTCGCGCGTCCCTGCGCAGACTCCGCGTGCACGCACTTTCCTCCGTTCTGTCCCGACACCTGCTGTCAACCTTCTGCGCTGTCCTCCTCCGTCACGCGCCTCTCCCCGCATGCGCAGAATGCTCTCCATGAGAGCGTCAGTCCCCGCTCACGCGCTGCGCAGGCGCAGACCCCACTTTGCGGGATTGGAGGGCAGAGGCGAGACACGTCACCGGCATGTGACGTACGCACGCAACACACGTGCAATGCCCCCGAGCGACGAGTCAAAAGGAGCTCATTAGTTCCAGCACAGCCAGCTGTCTCCTCCCTTCCAGCCTATCCCTGGACCCCGCGGGGGTGACACCTCCGTTCCACCCCCTGGGGTGATTGGTCTTTGCCTGCAACTTATGCTCAGCTGTGCCACTAGCACTTTGGCTAAGCATAGACTCACGGTACCTGTTTTTTGCCTCTGCCTTCCTTGTCTTGTTACCTTGTCCTAGTTCTGCTTACGTGTGTACCGCCTCTGCCTGCCTTTGGAACCCTCGCTCTCTGGAACCCCGATCTTGGCTTGAACTTTGCCCATCCGTATCTCTCCTGCCCTGACGCATGGCTCTGGACTCCGACCATCCGCTCTTCTCCAATTCTGACCTTGGCAATAGTACCTCACACACTCTGGAACTCTCACGCATCGGACCCGGCAAGTATATGTTTACTCTGATTTCTCCTGTCCCAGACTCGGCCAGCAAGACTACTCTACATTCCGGACGGGGTCCCAGTGTCTGTGGCTGGTGGCTACTATTCCCATCTCAGTACAGGTGTCTCGTCTAGTTTGTGGCGAGCACTGCGTAACAGCGATTCACAAAGCAGTGATAACACTGGAGTATCACACTTTAAGGGCTTTTTATCACCTAAAACCTGTCAGTGATAAAAAAAAAGTTGTGTACGGTTAGGCAAAAAATGGCAATCCCGCCATCTTTTGCCAGTCTCTGCGATTCACAAAGCAGTGATAACTGAATCGGATTGTAAAAACACTCCATTTCTTTTCACCAGCTAAAAGCTGGCGCAAAAGAGATTGAAACAAAAAAGGGGAAACAGTGGCGCTCCCTAAGAGAATAGCTAAATCAGGTGTAAGCCCCTGGAAGGGCGTAATTAAGGAAAAGGTGAAGACAAGGCTCAAAGCATGCAAATGAACAAATATCAAAAATTAATACTGGCCCTGATGGTACTGCTGCTCAATCAATAGGATCGTCCCCTGATCCTTGGTGGAGATGTAGATAGAGTGGAGATGAGCGCATGTAGTAGGAAATAACAGAGTGTATAATAAATATATACAAAGAAGCAATGTGCGAGAACAATGGGGTGGGAGATAGTAATATAAGGCTATGGGTACTCACCCTGTGGTTTCAGGTCTGGGGACCCCCTGCTCCCCGAGATACAGCCCCCTTTAGGGGGTGCCGGTATCCCTCTGCTTGGTTTAAAGGGCCCGACCACGTGATCGGTGGAAGCGCTGTATGCTGGGTGACAATGGGGAAAGACAGGGTTGCAGACCTGTCTAAGACATGCAAATGAACATACAGTAATATTTACAGTGGCTTTATGCTTTACTGTGGAGGGTTTTTGTCACTTTTTTTACCCACCATAACCTTAATGACAGTATAATCCATTTAATAATCCTAACTGATTTTACAATATAAAACATAACATTCCAATCCACACAGTACATTGCATTTACATTGTATAAATGATGCATAAAATCTATGCACCATATACATTCTGCAAATGAATGTTAACAATATAATTGCAAGCTACTCTACCAGTAAATACACACACTTCCAAACAAGTCAACTATTTTAACCAATCAAGTAAACAAAAATCAATATATACTGTAAGTACCAACCAGAAAACACAATTTAAAACCAAAGCTAACCCTTACAATACCAAGGATTACATCTATCTAATTGTAAAAAACCTTATACTTTATACACAGCATTGCAATAAACAAAATACATGATGAACAATACAGTACATTCCCTGTATCTCCCTGCCTTCAGTGTAATCTGTTTAAAGCCCCCTCCCCCCTAATGTTTCTGTTAAACAGATTACACTGAAGGCAGAGAGATGTAAAGGCCTAAAGGCCTAAAGCCCCCTCCCCCCTAATGTTTCTGTTAAACAGATTACACTGAAGGGAGAGAGATGTAAAGGCCTAAAGCCCCCTCCCCACTAATGTTTCTGTTAAACAGATTACACTGAAGGGAGAGAGATGTAAAGGCCTAAAGCCCCCTCCCCCCTAATGTTTCTGTTAAACAGATTACACTGAAGGGAGAGAGATTTTACAGAAACACACATTAGGGGGGAGGGGGCTTTAAACAGATTACACTGAAGGCAGAGAGATGTTTCTGTTACCAGTAAATCTCCCTCCCTGCTGTCAGTGCAGTGTATGTAAATGTGGGGAGGGGGGGCTTTTACATACAGGGTTCATAACGCAGCCCCACGCTAGTCCCCGGTGGGCTGGCAGGGCACCTGGACAGACCTACAGTTTACCAGCAGCATTCCACAGGTTCTGGAGGCCTGCTGGTGGATCCTGCCAGCACCATGGCGCCCAGGTGGTCTCCTTGGGTCACCGTGAGCCACAATTGGGTCCCCACGGTAGGCCCAAGGATGTCTGGGAGCCCCGGGTCAAACCCCCCACGGTAGGCCCAAGGATGTCTGGGAGCCCTGGGTCAAACCCACAGGTGTCTGCGGGGCCTCGGGTGGTTCCCATGGGGGTCTGGGGAACTCACGGGTGCTCACTACGGGTCCGCGGTGCCCCCACAGAAGTGTGTACTGTGGCTTCATCATGCAACTATATATATATATATATACTGTATATATTACAGAGAGACAGAGAGAAAGAGAGAGAGATATATACAGTATATATATATAGATATGTATATATATATATATACACACGTTATATACACACCCATGATAAACCAATATACAGTACAAATAAATGTAGAAGGGTTATCAAAAGCATACTGCCCTACCACCAAGTAAACAAAAATCAAAAGCCAATACATTGCAATTACACTCAGATATCAATTAACCCCTTAAAAGTAACACGAACCACTGACCAATATAATACCCGAAAGGTGTAAGGGGGTTACCCCGACAGGCCCTATACCCCACCCTCACCCATGAATTTGTACTGATACGTGATCGGACCTTAAAAAAACAAAAACAATAAACAACAAAAAAAAACCAAAAAAAACCAAGCAGTAGGGATACCGCACCTCATAAACGGGGTGCTGTAATCTTCGGGGAGCAGGGGTTCCCAATCCTGAACACGGCTGTCAGCCCGTAGACCCCTGCACATGTACACTTCAATTTAAAGGGTATTAAATACTTTTTAATGTCGCTGTTTGCGCAAGCGAGAAGCAGCGATCTCTCTCTGGCGCAAAACAACAATTCTCGCCCCCTTTGCCGCCTATACGAGTAATTCATCATTTATGTTGTGCCTATACGTACGTATTTGTACAGTACTGTCTGTTAGGCTTATAGGGGTTGTTTATAATCCCGTATAGTATATTACACTAAACTAATATATATCCGTTATATACTGCATTAACCCACTTCATTGTAGGGAGACCGGCTTTCAAAGAGCCATCTAGCAAGCGCCCCCATGTGTATTTACAACGCGTTGCAGTATTGGCAAACGCATCCGGAACATAAAATGCTTAATTAAAATATCCCTGCCGGAAATCCCGCAATACACTCCGCAGAAACGATCAGCAACCCTATATACAGACACCCCGGGTTATACCCCGAATTCGCGGGACCTAGGCCGATCGAAGAATAAAGTTTTTGTCGGTACGTTATTTCCCGGAAAAAAAAAAAATACTGCTCTGCCCGCGGTTATAAGAGTTGCGCCATACGGCTGCAAGCTGCACTAGGATCAAGGCAGCGCAGCTGTATATATACGTGTGCAAGTCTTTAATTCCATGTATTTTTATGTTGTGTTTTCGTCTGTGTGTGTTTGTGTCACATATCACATGTAGTATAAAGGCAGATCTGGTATATCTGTTTGATAATTACAGGGTGTTTCTATGTGTTTCAAAAATTATAATTATAAATATGGGAGGGGGCCGTGTATATGTGTCCTTCCCATATGACACATATATATTGTGGTGGGGTCCTGTCTATGGTCTGACACACCGTGTATGAAGTGGGTCTGTGTATGTTCTATTGGAACACATGTATATGAGCTGGGCCTGTGTAATGTATCTGCTATGTCACACAGCCATATGTGTGATGCGCCGTGTATAAGTTCATGGCACCGTATATATGTGGTCCATTATATGGCTCTTACACAGTGTATAGGCGGCCTGGTGTATTCATCTATCATATAAGGTACTGTACCGCAAGCATGTCAACTCGTGGCCCAAGGGCCGCATGCGGCGCAAACGAACCATATTTAGGCCCAGCCCAGTGTCCCCATCTGTGCAACGCGGCGCCCTTGTGTGCAGTGGTTTGCCTAGAGGGGGCCGTGATTATCACTCCCGCACCGTCCCTCCGCGTATTAGCCGGTCCCCATTATCCCTCCATCATGCCCGGCCGGGCCGCAGGGATTGGCTGCAGGCAGAGAGAACCGAGGCGGGGCTTCCGCTTTGTTCAGGAGCAAGCCCCATCGTTGAGTATGTGGTCCTGCCTTCCCGCTCCTCTGCCTGCTGGTGGCTGCGCGGTGTGCGGTGTCCCGTCCCTTCTTCCCTCGGGTCCATAGTATGAAGGTTGGGTGTTTTTGGGGGGACGGGAGTTAGTGTTGTCAGATTTGCCTGTCCTGCAAAGGATTGTATCCTTTACTCCTATCCTCCTTCCCCGCACAGTCCAATCTCCCATCCGGGTCGCTGCCCTGCTCCTCCACTGCCTTGACTCTCGAGTGTCTGTGTGTTTTGGTCTGTGTGTAAAATTCCTGTTCTGTGTGTGTGTTGATTAGTCTCGTGTGTGGGATATGTGTGTGTGTGTACTGTGTGTGTATCTTCTTAGTGTGTTGTTCTGTGTGTTGTGTGTGTGTATCTTATCTGTGGTAATTGTGTTTGCGTGTCTCTGTGTGTGGTTTGTGTGTGTTGTGGTGTCCGCATCTGTGGGCTGTGTGTGTATTTCATCTGTGTGGTGTATCTGCTCTGTGTGTGTTGTACTTCTGCAACTGTGTGTGTTATCTGTTGAGGTGTGTTATATCTTATATTTTATCTGTTGGTAGTGTGGTGTGGTGTGTGTCAGAGAGAGAGAGTGTAATGTTTGGGGTTGTGTATCTGTTTTGTGTGTGTGTTGTCTGTGTGTACCTGTGGGTGGGTGTAATCTGCAATCTGTTGTGATCTGTGTGTGTGTATCTGTATCGGTGATGTTGCGTGGTGCGTGTTGGTTGTGTGGTCTGAGAGAGAGTGTCTTCTGGGAGAGAGAGTGTCTGAGAGAGTGTCGAGAGAGCGTGTCTGAAAGAGATTGTCTGAGAGAGAGGGGTGTTCTGGTCTGCGATAGAGAGTGTCTGGTCTGAGAGAGAGACGTTGGCCCGTCTTAGAAGAGGTTGTCCTGTCTAGAAGAGAGTGCCCTGTCTTAGAGAAGAGTGTCTGGTCGAGAGAGAGAGTGTTGTCTGAGAGAGATAGTGTCTGTCTGAAGAAGCGTAGAGTGTGCTGTCTGAGGTTAGAGAGGTCTGTCTCGAGATAGAAGAGTGTCTGTCCCTGAGAGTTTCCATCTGAGAGAGAGATTGTCCATGAGAGGAGAGTAGGTCTGTCTGGGAGAGAGAGGGATTTCTGTCCTGAGAGAGAGTGTCTTTCTGAGAGAGAGTGTCTGCTGAGAGCGAAGTGTCTGTCTGAGAGATGAGTGTCTGTCTGAGTAGCTTGTCTGTCAGAAGAGAGTGTCTGAGAAGAGAGAGAGAGTGGTCCTGAGAGAGGAGAGTGTCTGAGAGAGAAGAGAGTGTCCTGATAGAGATGTGTCTGTCTGAGAAGAGATGTGGTCTGTCTTAAGAGCGAGAGTGTCCTGTCTAGAGAGAGAGAGTTTCTGTCTGAGAGAGAGATTGTCTGTCTGAGAGTAGAGAGTGTTCTGTCTGAGAGAGAGTGTCCTGTCTGAGAGGAGTGTCCTGTCTGATGAGAGAGTGTTCTGTCTGAAGAGAGAGAGTCGTCTGTCTGAGAGAGCTATGTCTGTCTGAGATAGATAGTGGTCTGAGAGAGATGCGAGTGGTTGTCTGAGAGATCAGAGAGAGAGAGATAGAGAGAAGCAGAGAGAGAGAGAGGTCTGAGAGAGGAGTGTGTCTGAGCGGAGGGAGAGAGATAGTTTCTGAGAGAGGAGAGTGTCTGATAGTAAAGTGTGTGGTCTGAGAGAGAGGTTGTCAGAGATAGATATAAGATTGTGTCGAAGAGAGAGAGAGAGAGTTGTCGTGGGAGAGAGTGTCTTTCCTAGAGAGAAGAGAGATGGTCCTTTCTGAGAGAGAGAGAGAGAGAGAGAGGGGAATAGAGTGTCCTTCATTCCTCTCCCCCCTGTCCGTGGGAGAGAGAGAGAGAGTGTCTGTCTGAAAAGAGAGAGAGAGAGTGTCCCTGTCTGAGGAGAGAGTGGCCTGAGGAGACGTGTCTGGTCGAGAGAGAGAGATAGTGTCTGAGAGAAAGTCTGAAAAAAGAGAGAGAGATTGTTGGTCCACTGAGAGAGGAGATGGTCCTGAGAGCAGGATAGTGGCCTGAGAGAGATGTGGTCTGAGAGGAAGAGTGTCTGTAGAGGAGAGGCGGGCAGCCGCGAGGAGCGCTGACCGAAAGGATCCGAGGGGGATCGGGAAGTACGGGGGAATAGGGTAGGCGAGTGCTGAGCGAGAGATAGAGTGTCTGAAGAGATAGGTGTCTAGAGCAGAGCGATTTGTCCTGAGAGGGAGGAGATGTCTGAGAGAGCGGAGAGTGTTCTGAGATATGAGAGAGTGTCTGAGAGAGAGCAGTGTCCCCCTGAGCTAGAGTAGAGTGGTCTGCAGAGAGAGTAGGTGTCTGAGAGAGAGAGTAGGAGAGTGCCGCCAGAGAGACGAGAGTGTCTGAGGAGAGAGAGTGGTCCCCTGGAGATAGAGTAGTTGTGTGTCCGCTAGATGAGAGAGAGTGTGTCTGGAGTAAGATAGGAGTGTGTCTGAGAAGAGGATTGTGTTGGATGAGAGAGATCGTTCTAGAAAAAGATCATCAATGTGGTCTGAGAGAGAGAGTGTGTCGAGAGAGAGAGGAGTTGTGGTGTTCTGCGATAGAATGAGATTGTGTCTGAGAGAGAGAGAGGTGTGTCTGAGAGAGAGAGAGAGTGTTCTGAGAGAGAGAGAGTGTGTCTGAGGAGTAGAGTCTGAGAGTAAGTGTGTGTCTGAGAGAGAGAGTGTGTGTCCTGAGAGAGAGAGTGTGGGTCTGGAGAGATGAGCGTGTGTGTGCTGAGAGATAGAGTGTGTGTCTGTAGAGAGAGATGTTTTTGCCTAGAGGGGGTTCCGGTTAATAAACTCCCACCATCCCTCCGTTATTACCTCCCCAATTATCCTCCAGCATGCCGGCCGGGCCGCGGGGATTGCTGCAGGCCCGATAAGAAGCCCCCGAGGCGGGGCTTCCGTCTGTGCAGAAGCACACGGTGAGTGTATGTGTCTGCCTTCCGGCTTCCTCTTCCTGCTTGTGCGGCGCGGTGTGCTGTGTCCCCGTCCCCTTCTCCTCGGTCATAGTAGAAGGTAAGGGGGGTTTGGGGGAGGAGGTTAGTTGTAATTTTGCTGTCCTGCAAGGATTGTAATTGCCTTTACGCCTTCCCCGCCCCAGTCACTTCACACAATCCGCTCGCTGCCCTCTGCCTCCCGGCTAAGCGTCTCGGTGTTCTGTGTGTTATGTGCGTGTGTATCTGTGTCTGTGTGTGTGTGTGTAATCTCTGTGTGTGTGTTATCCTGTGTGTGTGTGTGGTAGTGTGGTGTATCTGTGTGTGTGTCTATCTGTGTGTGTGTGTTTGTGTATCTGTGTGGTATCGTGGTGTTGCGGTATCTTGTGTGGAGTTGCGTGTGTGTGTGTGTGTGGGGTGTGTGTGTGTTTGTGTGTGTGGTGTCTGCAATCTTGTCCCCCCCCCCTGTGGTGTGTATCTTTGCATCTGTGTGTGTGTATCGCTCTGTGTGTGTGTAATCTTCTGCTCTGTGTGTGTGGAATCTGTGTGTGTGTTTGTATCTTTATCTGGTTGTGTGTTGTGGTGTGTGGTGTCGAAGAGAGAGAAGTGTATGGTGTGTGGTGTGTGTATCTGTATTGGTGTGTTGTGTCTGTGTGTCCCTGTGTGTTGTTGTATCCTGCATCTGTGTGTGTATCTGTGTGGTGTACGTGTATCCTGTGTGTTGTGCGTGTGCGTGTGTGTGTGTCCTGAGAGAGAGAGTGTCTGTCTGAAGATAGAGATTTTCTAGAGTCAGAGTGTCTGAAGAGAGAGTGTCTGAAAATAGAGTGTACTGAGAGGAGGGTGTCCTGTCTGAGAGAGGAGTGTCTGTCCTGAGAGAGAGAGTGGTCTTCTGAGAGAGAGAGTCTGTCCACCTGCTGCATAGCGAGTGTTCCTGTCTGCAGAGAGCGAGTGGTCTGTCTGAGAGAGAGAGAGGGTGTGTCTGTTGAGAGTGGAGAGTGTCTGTCTGAGAGAGAGAGAGTGTCTTTCCTGAGAGGTGTCCCATCTGAGGAGAGAGAGTGTTCCCCTGAGAGAAGAGTAGTCTCTGAGAGAGAAGTATTATCCTGTCTGAGGAGAGTGTCTGTTGAGCGAGAGTGTCGTCCTGAAGAATAAAAAAAAAGAGTGTCTGTCTGGGAAGAGAGATGTGTCGGTCTGAGAGAGAGTGCTGCTGTCTGAGAGAGACTTTGTCTGTCAAGAGAGAGTGTCTGATAGAGAGAAGAAGCGGGTTCCTGAAGAGAGAGAGGTTCTGATAGAGAGAGAGTGGGTCTGAGAGCAGAGAGGTGTCTGTCTGAGAGGAGGGTCTGTCTGATAGAGATGAGTGTCTGTCTGAGCGAGAGATGTCGTCTGATAGAGGAGAGTGTTGTCCGAGAGAATTGTCGTCTGAGAGAGAGTGTCCGTCTGAGAGAGAGAGTGTCCCCTGTCTGAGAGAGAAGTTCCTGGCTGAGAAGAGAGCAGTGTCTTAGAGAGATCGAGAGTGTGTTCCTGAGAGCGATATGAGAGCAGAGAGAGAGAGAGAAGAGAGATAGAGAGTCTGAGGGAGGGGGAGGAACAGTTGTGTCCTTGAGTAGAGAGAATAGAATAGAGTTGGGTCTGAGAGAAGAGACACGGTCCTGAGAGATAAAGTGTTTGTCCCTGAGAGAGAGAGTGTTTCAGAGAGAGAGATAGTGTGGTCTGAGCAAGAGAGAGCGAGAAGTGTGGTCTGAGAGAAGAGTGTCTTTCTGGAGAAGAGAGAGAGTGTCCTTTTTCTGCAAAGAGAGAGGAGAGGAGAAGGAGAGTAGAGAAGAGAAGTGTCTGAGAAGAGAGAGTGGTCTTTCTGAGAGATGAAGAGAAGAGAGAGAGTGTCCTGTCTGCGCGAGGTGTCCTGGAGATGTGTCTGAGAGAGAGAGAGTGTCTGAGAAGAGAGTCCTGAGAGAGAGAGAGTGTCTGGAGAGAGAGTTGCTGAATAGAGAGAGTGTCTGAGAGAGAGAGTGGTCTGAAGGAGAGAGTGCTGAGAGAGAGGAGTGTCTGAAAGATAGAGGAGTGTCTGAGAGAGAGAGAGTGTCTTCGAGAGAGAGAGTGTCCTTGGAGAGCAGAGGTGGCCCTGAGAGAGAGAGAGTGTCTGAGAGAGAGAGAGTTCTGTATAGAGAGAGAGAGAGTGTCTGAAGAGAGAAGAGGTGTCTGAGTAGAGAGAGAGTTGGTCCTGAAGCGAGAGAGGTGTGTCTGAAGAGAGAGGTGTCTGGAGATAGAGAGAGTGTTGTTCTGAGAGAGATAGAGTGGGTCCTAGGCTATAGAGAGCGTGTCGAGAAAAGAGATATTGTTCTGAGAGGCGAGAGTTGTGTTTAGAGAAGATAGAGTGTGTCCTGAGAGAGAGATCGAGTGTGTCTGAGATAGCGAGAGTGTGTCTGAAGAGATAGAGAGAGTGTGTCCCTGATGAGAGAGAGGGTGTGTCTGCGAGCGAGAGTCTGAGAGATAAAGAGTGTGTGTCTTAGAGAGAGAGTGTGTGTCTGAGAGAGAGAGGTGTGTCTGAGAGAAAAAAAAAGAAATGACAAGCAGAAAAACGAGACATAGTGGTGTTTCTGAGAGAGAGGAGTGTGTGTCTGAAGAGAGAGAGGGTGTTGCCCTATAGCGGGGGGCCGTGATTATCACTCCCACCATCCCTGTTCCGCTTACCTCCCCATATCCCCTCCAATCTCGCCGGCCGGCCGCAGTGGATTGGCTGCAGCAGAGAAGAATCCAGAGGGCCGGGGCTTCCGCTTTGTGCAGAGCACCGGTGAGTGTTATGTGTCTGCCTTCCGTGCTCCTCTGCGCCTGCTGGTGTCTGCGTCCTGTGTGGTGTCCCTTCCCCTCTGCCTCGGGTCATCGTATAGTAGGGGGGTTGGGGGGAGGAGTATATTTGGATAAAATATTGCCTGTCCCTGCAAGGATTGTATGCCTTGTTTTTATTCTGTTGTTCTTCTTTTTTTTCCTTTTTTTTTAAATTAAATTTTTTTTTTTTTGATTTACTATGTACATTTCATGTTTTTATATTTTTTTTATGTAAATGGTATTTTAACGTTCTTATTTTATTTATTTTATTAATCTTTTTTTTATGAATTTTATATATTATTATAATTCATATACTCTTGTTGTTTTTGTTATTTCACCCCCCCCCTTTCTTTCCATTGTTTTCTCCTTTCTTTCTCTTTTTTTTTTTCTTTTCTTTTCCCCTTTTTTCTTATTTTTCTTTTCTTCCCTCACCTTCCATTTTATATTTCACTTTAGCGCAGTCTATTTTGATCTAATTTCTTATTCTCTACCTATCTTTCATTAATATCTCATTTTACTTTAGGGACTTTCTGTCTCCTTTTTCATTTATTCCTTTTTCGTTTTATGTGTGAGTTTTTTCCAATTATATTTTGTTAGTATTTTTTTGAGTTTTTGTAAGTTTTGTTCTGGGTTAACTCCTAACTCATGTGTGGTTGCTTTTTTAATTTGCCTTGTGGGTGTCTACTATGGATTTTACTCAGGATTGAATATTAGTGTTTTAGATGATGGTTTACCTCGATCGTGTTTTTCTTCTTGGTTGGAATGGTAGAAGTTATGTGTTTTGTTTTTCTTGGTTTTAATTATATGTTTGGGTTTGCCTGTTTTGATGTTCTTTTCTGGGATTTTTAATGTAAGAGTCACAGTGTTCATTTTTTTTTATATGTTCTATAATAACATACTCACCTTCCCTTCTTCCCCTTTTCTTCTTCATTTACTCTTTAACCTTCTCCTATCTTCGGTTCTGTTCCTCTCCTTTCCTGAATAATCTCTCGTTTGCCTCCATAATAATTTCCTTTTATTTCATTTATTTGCTCTTAACTCCTTCCCCGCCCAGTCACTCACAATATCCGTCGCTGCTCTGCTCTCCCACTGCTGCTCTCGTGTCTGTGTGTTTGTGTCTGTGTGTATCTGTGGGTCTGTGTGTGTGGTGTGTATAATCTCTGTGTGTGTGTTATTTGTGTGGTGTATGTGTGTGTATCTGTGTTGTGTCTATCTTGTTTGTTGTGTTTGTGTGATATGTGTGTAATCTGTGTGTTTCTGTCTTCATGCTGTGTGTGTAGCTGCATCTGTGTAGATGTATTGTGTGTGTGTGTGTGTATCCTTGTATCTGTTTTTTGTGTGTGTCGTGTGTCAGAGCGAGATAGTGTCTGAGTGTTATTGTGTGTGTGGTGTCTGTTTGTGTGTGTGGTGTTTTCTGTGGTGTACCTGTGTGTGTGTGTATACTGGCCTCTGGTGTGTTATCTGTGGTGTAGTCGTATCTTCTGTAGCTGTGTGTTTGTTGCGTGTTGCGTGTGTGGTGTGTTGATCTTTGTGTGTGTGTGTCTGAGGGAGAGAGAGTGTCTGTCTGGATAATAGAGAGAGAGTGTCTGAAGAGGGCTCTGAGAGAGAGTTTCTGAAAGAGTGTGTGAGAGAGAGGGATGGCCTGTCGGAGAGAGAGAGTGTCCTGTCTTTGAAGAGAAGAGGGTCTGTCTGGAGGAGGAGAGAGAGTGTGTCTGTCTTGAGAGAGAGTGGGTCTGTCTAGAGAGATGGTCTGTCAAGGAGAAGTGTCCTGATAGAGAGAGAGATTGTCCTGAGGAATAGAGAGAGAGTGTCTGGAGAGAGAGAGTGTCCTGTCCTGAGAGAAGCGAGTGCGTCTGAGAGAGAGAGTGTCTGTCTGAGAGAGAGAGTGTTTTCTGAGGACGAGGCGTGTCTGTCTGAGAGAGAGAGTGTCTGGTTCTGAGAGAAGAGTGTCCCTGTCTGAGAGAGAGAGTGTCCTGTCTGACGAGAGAAGAGTGGTCTCTTAGAGAGAAGTGTCTTGTCTGAGAGAGAGAAGTTGTCTGTCTGAGGCGAGGGAGTGCTGGTCTGAGAGAGAGAGTTGTCTTCTGAGAGAGAGTGTCTGTCTGAGAGAGATGTCTTTTCTGAAGAGAGTTCTGTCTGAGAAGAGAATGTCTGTCTGAGAGAGAGAGCTGTCTGAAGAGAGATCGAGAAGTGGTGTCTGACGAGCGCGCAGAACGAGAGAGAGAGAGAGAGAGAGAGAGACGAGAGCGAGATAGAGAGTTCTGAGAGAGAGTGTGATCTTAGAGAGAGGAGAGTTGTGTCCCCCTGAGAGAGAGAGTGCTGAGAGATTAGTTTGTGTCTGAGAGGAGAGAGTGTGTCCGCAGAGATAGAGATGGTTCGATCAAGAGAGAGCGTATAGAGTGGTGTCTGAGAGAGAGGTGTCTGAGAGCAGAGGTCTTTCTGAGAGACGAGAGAGAGAGAGAGAGAGAGAGAGTTGTCCCTTCTGAAGAGACGAGAGAGAGAAGAGAGAGAGAGACGTGTCTTTCTGCGAGATAGGATAGGTGTCCTTCTGAGAAGAGAGAGAGAGAGAGTGTTCTTTCTGAGAGAGAGGTCTGAGCGAGTGTCCCTGAGAGGAAGATAGAGTGTCTGAGAGAGCGAGTCCTGAGATGAGAGAGTGTCTAAGAGAAGAGTGTCCTGAGAGAGAGAGTGTCCTGAGAGAGAGACTTGTCTGGATAAGCAGAGAGTGTGCTGAATTGATAGTGTCCTGAGAGAGAGAGAGTGTCTGAGAGAGAGAGGTGTCCTGAAGAGCTAGAAGAGAGTGTCGAGAGAGAGATAGTGTCTGAGAGAGCGAAGATGTGTCCTGAGAGAGAAAGAGAGTGTCCTGAGAGGATAGATGTGTCTGATAGAGAGACGAGTGTCTGAAGAGAGAGAGTGTGTTCCTGAGAGAGAGAGGAGTGTGTCCTGATAGATAGAGTGTTGTCTGAGAGAGAGAGAGTGTGTCTGAGAGCGAGAGTTGTGTCTGATAAAGAGAGAGTGTGTTCTGGATGAGAGAGAGTGTGTCCCTGACTGAGAGGAAAATTGTCGAAGGAGAGAGAGAGTGTGTCCTGATATAGAAGAGCGTGTGTCTGAGAGAGAGAGGGAGAGTGTGGTCTGGAGAGAGAGAGTGTGTCTGAGAGTAGAGATGTCGAGAGCTAAGTGTGTGTCCCTGAGATAGATGTTGTGTCTGAGATGAGAGAGTGTGTGTCTGAGCAGATATAAGTGTGTGTCGAGAGAGAGAGTGTTGTCCGAGAAGAGAGTGTGTGTCTTGAAGAGAGAGTAGTGTGTGGGTCTGAGAAGAGGAGTGTGTCGGATCTGCAGAGAGAGAGTGTTGTCCTGGCTAGAGAGTGTGGTGTCTGAGAGAGAGAGAGTGTGTGTCTGATAGGGAGAGTGTGTGTCTGAGAGAGAGAGATAGTGTGTCAAGAGAGAGCGAGAGAGTGTGTCAGAGAGAGAGAGAGGAGTTGTGTCAGAGCAGAGAGAGAGAGAGTGTGTCCAGAAGAGAGAGAGTATGTGTGTCTGAGAGAAAGATACATTGTTTCTGAGATAGATGAGAGAGAGAAAGAGTCGAGAGAGAGTGTCTGAGAGAGGAGAGAGAGAGAGATGAGAGAGAGAGAGCAGAGAGAGCGAGAGGAGAGAGAGAGTAGAGAGAGTGTGCTGAGAGAGAGAGTGGTCCGGAAGAGATAAAGTGTGGTGCTGAATAGATAGGAAGTGTGTCTGATAAGAGATAGAGCAGAGTTGTCTGAGAGAGAGGGTGTGGGTCTGAAGAGAGAGTGTCCCTTATCTGAGAGTAGAGAGTGGTCCTGAGAAGAGAGCAGATAGGAGGTCTGACGAGAGAGAGAGTTGTGCTAGAGAGGCAGAGAGAGAGAGAGAGCTGAGAGAGAGAGTGTCTCGAGAGAGAGTGGTGTCTTAGAGAAGAGTGGGTCTGAAGCAGAGAGAGAGTGTCTGAGAGAGGAGAGTGTCTGAGAGAGAGAGAGAGTGTCTGAGAGACGACGAGTGTCTGAGGAGAGAGGTGTATGAAGAGAGGGAGAGTGTCTGAGAGAGAGAGATAGAGATAGTGTTGCTCGAGAAGGAGAGAGTGGTCTGAGAGAGAGAGAGTGTCTGAAGAGAGATAGTGTCTGTCGTAGAGAGAGAGTGTCCTGCTGAGAGAGAGAGTGTCTGAGAGAGACCGGAGATTGTTTCCTGAAGAGAGAGAGAGTGTGTCTGAGAGAAGCGAGAGAGAGAGAGTTCTGAGAGAGAGAGTGTCTGAGAGAGAGTTTGGTCCTGAGAGAGAGACGAGATTTGGTCTGAGAGAGAAGAGTGTCTAGAGATAAAGTTTGTGGTCGAGAGAGAGTGTTATCAGAGAGAGAGAGGTAGAGAGTGTTGTGTCTGAGAGAGAGAGTGTGTCAGAGAAGCGAGTGGGTGTCCTGAGAGAGAGAGAGAGAGTATAGATGTGTCTGTCTGAGAGGTGGTCTGGTCTGAAGACGAGTGTCTGTCTGAGAGAGAGAGTTCTGTCTGAGAGAGAGAGTTGTCTGTCTGAGAGAGAAGGTGTAATGTCTGCGAGAGATAGTGTCTGTCTGAGAGAAGGAGTGTCTGTCTGCAGGTAGTGTCTGTCTGAGAGCAGAGAGTGTCTGTACTGAGAGAGAGAGTGTCTGTCTGAGAGAGAGAGTTTCTGTCGAGAGCGCGATGTCTGTCTGAGAAGAGAGAGTGTCTGTCTGAAAGAGAGAGAGAGGAGAGAGTGTGTCGAGCGAGAGAGGGTTGTGTCGAGAAGAGGAGTGTATTTCTGCGAGAGAGGATTGTCCTGTCGAAAAGAGAGTGTCTTAAGAAGAGAGATGTCTGTAGAGAGAGAGAGTCGTGAGAGAGATAGATTGGGTCTGGAGAGAGAGTGTCTGAGAGAGTAGAGTGTCGGAGCCCAGAGAGAGAGGTGGTCTGAGAGAGAGAGAGGAGAGAGTGTCTGAGAGAGAGATAGAGAGTGTCCCTGAGAGCGAGAGGTCGAGAGAAGAGTGTGTTCTGAGAAGCGAGAGCTGAGACGAGAGAGCAGAGAGAGAGAGAGTTGTGTCTGGAGCAGATGGTGGGGTGTCCTGAGAGGAGATGTGTGTCTTATAGAGAGAGTGTGTGTCTGATATAGAGATGGAGTGTTGTCTGAATAGAGGGTGTGTGTCTGAGGAGAGAGGTGTGTCGAAGAGAGAGTGTGTGCTGAGAGAGAGAGAGTGTGTGTCTGAGAGAGAGAGTGTTGGTCCGAGAGAGAGAGAGAGTTGTGTCAGAGAGAGAGAAGTGGTGGCAGCGAGAGATAGATAGTGTGTCAAGAAGATGAGAGCAGAGAGATGGTGTCAGAAGGAGAAGACGAGAGTGTGTGTCTGAGAGAGATAGAGATGTGTGTCCTGAGAGGATATGAGCGCGAGAGAGTCTGGAGAGAATGTGTCCTTCATCATGCAACTATATATATATACTGTATATATATACAGAGAGACAGAGAGAAAGAGAGAGAGAGATATTTATATACAGTATATATATATAGTTGCATGATGAAGCCACAGTACAAATTCATGGGTGAGGGTGGGTATCGGGCCTGTGTGGCTTAACCCCTTAATCACCTTTGCGGTTATTATCTGATAAGGTGTTTAAGGGGTTAATTGATATCTGAGTGTAATTGCAATGTATTGGCTTTGCACATACATAAATTGATACTCTGTATGGGCGGCGGCGGTGAGGGGCGGGATGTGTTTGCAGAGAGAGAGATCCGCTGCTCTCTCTCTGCGCAACACCCGACATTAAAAAATATTTTAAATACATTTTTAGATAGTGTAGATGTGCAGGGGGTCTCCGGAGTGAACCGCGTTGGTTTCAGGTCTGGGGACCCCTGCTCCCCGAGATACAGCCCCCTTTAGGAGCGGTGCCGGATCCCTCGCTTGGTTTTAAAGCGGCCCGACCAAGTGACGCGGCCTGTAAACCAAGCAGAGCAGGGGGATACCGGCACCCCCTAAAGGGGCCTGTATCTCGGGGAGCAGGGGGCCCCAGCAACCTGAAACCAGTGCGGTTCGGCTCTGGAGACCCCTGCGCACATGTACAGTATCAATTAAAACACATACAGTATACAGTATAAATAATACACATCGTTCTTTACCTTAGCGGCTATGCGCTATGGTAAAGAAGCAAGCCCATTTCTGTATTTTAATAATATTTAACAGTGAGCAGGGGGTTCTGAGCCAGAAAATTAATGCTCAGGGACCCCCCCTGTCCTGCCTCAATATATTTAAAAATACAGAAAGCTGCTTCATTACCATAGCGGATAGCCGCTAAGCAATGAAGGAGTTAACCCACCGTGCCCGCGCTTATTGTGGGTAGTGGGGATGGGTGAGGGGGGTTATTTGGCCTTGTGTGAGTTTGGACTGCGGGGGGGTGCGGTGTGCACTTAACACCCTCACGACGTAGCAGTTAATACCGCCTACGGTATGAAGGGTTTAAGCCCTCCCGCTACCCCCCCGCAAAGCCTAAAACAAGCACCGTTGGGGCTAATACCCCATTCACCCACCCCCGCTACCCACAATAAAAAAAATACACACACACAGCAGCCACCATAAATAAATAAATAAATCTAATAAATAAATAATAAATGACAATAAATACATTTGAACACATTTTATTGATAGTGTACATGTGCAGGGGGTTCGGCGCTGAAACCGCGTTGGTTTCAGGTCTGGGGACCCCCTGTCCCCGAGATACAGGCCCTTAGGGGGTGCCGGTATCACTTGCTTGGTTTAAAGGGCCCGACCACGTGATCGCGGCCTGTAAACCAAGAGAGCAGAGGGATCCGGCACCCCCTAAAGGGGCCTGTATTCTCGGGAGCAGGGGGTCTCAGACCTGAAAACCAGTGCGGGTTCTGCTTGGGACCCTCTGCACATCTACACTATCAATAAAAATGTATTTAAATGTATTTTTAGATTCATTTATTTATTTTAGATTTATTTATAATGTGCTGTGCTGCTCATGCAAGTCCTAAACTCAACCAAGGGCCAAACACCCCCCCTCACCCGAAATAATAAAAAAATTCACGCACACCGCAGCCCCACAATTAAAAATAATCTAAATAATAAATAATAATACATGAGAGAAATAATATACAGTATCCTGGATATATATACGGACGATATATATACAGTATTAGATAGTTATAATAACATCCCATACATAACGTATATACGTGTATATATATACACTGTATACACCATATAGATATATATATATATATAATATAATATAGTATATATATATATATATATATATATATAGATAATATATATATATATATATATATAGATATTCAGTATCAGTATATTACACACATGATGAACCAATATCAAATACATGTAGAATGGTTATCAAAATCATACTGTCCTACAGATAACGCTTCTCTACTAAGACAATAATAATAATCCCATTTAATAATCCTAACTGATTTTACAATATAAAACATAACATTCCCAATCCACACGTACATTGCATTTACATTGTATAAATATGCATAAAAATCTATGCACCATATACATTCTGCAAATGGATGTAACAATATAATTGCAAGTACTCTACCAGTAAATACAAAACACTTCCAAACAAGTCAACTATTTTAACCAATCAAGTAAACAAAAATCAATATATACTGTAATACAACCAGAAAACACAATTTTAAAACCAAAGCTAACCCTTACAATACCAAGGATTACATCTATCTAATTTGTAAAAACCTTATACTTTATAACAGCATTGCAATAAACAAATACATGATGAACAATACAGTACATCTCCTGTATCTCCCTGCCTTCAGTGTAATCTGTTAAAGCCCCCTCCCCCCTAATGTTTGTTAAACAGATTACACTGAAGCAGAGAGATGTAAAGGCCTAAAGGCCAAAGCCCCTCCCCCCTAAGGTTCTGTTAAACAGATTACATGAAGGGAGAGAGATGTAAAGGCCTAAAGCCCCCCCCCCTAATGTTTCTGTTAAACAGATACACTGATGGGAGAGAGATGTAAAGGCCTAAAGCCCCCTCCCCCTAATGTTTCTGTTAAACAGATTAACTGAAGGGAGAGAGATTTACAGAAACACACATTAGGGGGGAGGGGCTCTTAAACAGATTACACTGAAGCAGAGAGATGTTTTCTGTTACCAGTAAATCTCCCTCCCTGCTGTCAGTGAGGTATGTTAAATGTGGGGAGGGGGGGGGACCCATGTGCCATTACTGTAGGTAACCACCCTCACCCCTACCCAATACGTTTACCCCCCCCCATCCTGGCCATGGCCCGTCCGCTTCTGCAAACAGACACAAAAATTAACACATACAAGGAATGTCCTAACCCATCTAACCATAGCGGTTATTAACCGCTTACAGTCATGAAGTGGTTAACCCACCCGTCACCACAAACTGCGGGATGCTACACTACCTTCCCACCATAACCCCCCCCCCCGTAGGCCTAACCACCACAGTCAGTACCACAGGGAGGCCTCCTTACCCACATACCGTTGGGGAAACCACCCCACCCCCACACTCCCATGCTATGATTGGTACCAACCATGTGAGGGCGGCCATGTGCCTTGTTCATGAGCTATCTTAAAGGCAATTGAAGCAAAGGCCATTCTGATTGGCTGTGCTTTCATTCCCTTTAAGTGACGTCATCTTTTTTTTTCTTGTCGGCCAAAACACATGGCTTTTCACGCGTCCAATCAGGAGACGTGGGAAACATTGACGAAAAATGTGAAGCTCTATAGGCCTTAGTAAATTAAAAGCCTTATGTCGTCTTTCATTAGACATACGGTAGTCCAGTAGGGGACGCAGTCAGCGCACGGGCCAAGAGAGGAAGAACATAAGATAGCCAGATGCACTGAGAAAGAAAAGAAGAGAACAGAAACAGCGATAGACAAGAGACAGTGCATGGTGCCAGAGCGGGGAGAGAGAAGAGAAGACCCCGCCCGCCCCGCCTGGAGGATAGTAGAATAGGAGTAGAACGTAAAGAAGAAACCACAGATGAAGATGGTATTACAGATAGAAGACGCGGGGAATGGTTTGATTGTGTGTTTTAGTTGTTAATTGTGTTTATTTCTGGTGTATTATGTATAGGGTTCATGATCGTGATGGTTGTGAGTAAGCTGCGCAATGGGAGTCGGTTGGGGGCAAATTAATGGTAAGTGAAAACAGTAAGATAATATGGATTTACTTTATGTAAACTTGTAATTTTTTCAAAAGGTTTTTAAAGTGTATTTTTTTTTTTTGTGGGTTAATCAGTCTTGCACTGTATGTTGTATGTTATATATGTCTAGAGAGAATATAATACAAGGACAGTACAGGGTAAGGTAAGACATGAGTGTTGTTTTTTTAAAAGCTGGATTAGATGTGTTCAAATTATTTTGTGGATGCTGATACAGTATGCTTTATTGTGAGTTTAAAAGTCTGTTAAATTAGATAGATGTTATTCCTTGGTTATTGTATTGTGTGTTTGGAGGAAGGTCAGGATAGGCTTGTGAAAGGTTGTAGTTGTCGGGTACTTACGATATTGTTTCAAAGGCTTATTTTTCTGCTCTATGGCGTGAATTTGTTAATGGTTTTTATTGGTCGGCGGATCTAAGGAATTGTTTAGGGATGTAAATAATGATGGCTAATTGAGTTTTGTTTAACTTGCCGAATGTCTATGGGGCATAGATATTTAGGCATCATTTTATGGGAATGTAAAGTTGTTAAGGCTTTTCGGGTTTTAGTGATGATTTAGAGTGGAGATCAGTTATGATATTAAAGGAAACTTGATTGTTAATTTTAGTGTGTATGTATGGCAGCAGTGTTTGGTTGTAGGACAGTGCTTTTGATAACCCTCTACATTTATTTGCTACTGTATATTGGTTTATCAGGGTTCTGTTGGCTGTACTGCTTGCGGCCCAAGTTTATTCGGAGCCAAAATTTGCTCGTTCTTGGCCGCAACAGTCAGTATCCGGACGCGCGCGGGAGGAGTGACGGGCGCGCGCCGAAGCAGCGGAAGAGGGGCCCATCCGATCGGGCGCGTCTCCCTAACGCTTGCGGGCTCCGCCGCGGTGCCCGGAACCTCCTGCCGCTGTCCGCGAGCGCGGGGGACACAGGGGCTCCCTCTGGAGCCCTGGACGCTGCGTGCAGGGGGAGAAGGACTCCCGATGAGGCGTGACCGCGCGTCGGTGGACGCGCGGCACGCCGTAGACCGGAGGGGCGGCCAATAGCAAGCGGGAAATCTCCGGCTTGCGGATCTGTCCGTGAGCAATAAAGTGTGTCGGTAGTGGTATATAAAGGTGTGTAATATATATATATATTATATATATTAATAATATATATATAGATATATATATATATACTGTATTATACTATGTGCATATACAGTACTGTATGTGTACAGTACTGTATGTTAGGGCTTATAGGGGTTGTTGTTATACAGTATATATATATATACTGTGTATATACAGTACTGTATATATATATACTGCATTACAATTCATGAATTTATGCCATCTGGTGGACACGCGAAGCATTGCAGCCTATTAAATCCTGATCATTATCATTTAACAGATCAGGCCCCCGTCAGCCAGGCATGAACCGTGGCGCATTCCAGGTATCTGCCAGGTACATACTGGGTATTTGCTCGAATAAAGTGTGTCGCAGCAGTACCTTTGCAGGGAGAATGTTAGAGCTTGGAACGATCGTGTATACAGCCTTATGCATATCCCTCCCTGTATTGTCTGTTGTGCTGGAGGATTAGCCTCCTGTATGCCAAACAGATATTCAGCATGCGTAGTTCCTTAAGTCACAGGAAAAGGGGGCTACGTAATAATTAGGTAGACCTTCAGGTGTGAGTTTGGGAGGCCCCACCCTATATAAAGAACAGAAACTTTGTGTGTTTGGTC
Source organism: Ascaphus truei (assembly GCA_036426205.1). Classification (NCBI taxonomy): domain Eukaryota; kingdom Metazoa; phylum Chordata; class Amphibia; order Anura; family Ascaphidae; genus Ascaphus; species Ascaphus truei. The sequence goes on along the minus strand of WSYH01001050.1, from coordinate 65,531 downwards.
TTCACCATACAGGTGTATGGAAACATGTCATGCCACATTAAAATAAAATCTCTCTCAGAAAAGCAGTTGATGATGCTCATCAGTCTTGAAATGGTTACAAAAACATGTCTAAGGATTTGGGACTCCGCCAATACACTATCAGACAAATGGAAAAAGTTCAAGACCACAGTCACTATATCGAGCAGCGGTCATCCTACCAAAATCTCTCCAAGAACCGGAAAATTATCCAGGAAATCACAAAGAACCCCAAAAGTAACATCTAAGTATCTGCAGGTCACTCTCATCCTGGCTAGTGTGAGTGTTCATGACTCAAATATCAGAAAAAGTCTGAACAAGAATTGTGTTCATGGAAGGATAGCCAGGAGGAAATCATTGTTCTCTTAAAAAGCACATTGCTGCTGTCGGAAGTTTGCCAAAGAGCACATAGATGATCCACAAGACTTCTGGAACAATGTTCTCTGGACAGACGTGTCAAAGGTAGAGAGAGTAAGTGAAGAAAAAAGTGCGCAACTATTGTTAAAGGTGAAGTGATGAATATATATGTTAAAGTACGTGACCTTGATTAATTAGAGCGTCTGCAGCTGCGGTGAAAGGGAGGGCTCAGGAACCCCCTGTAACTAGCAGAAAAAAACACAAAAAACACAGCACACAACGCTCATAGTGCATTAAAAATTATATCACATCAACGATATTTACGGTGAGTATCGTGGCGACATCAAAGTATTAACAAGCATTTGCGGGATAATGTTACCCAACACCACTGTGGAAGCCGGATCAGATGTCCTCACATGAGGATGGAAGCTGGTTCCTTTCACAACCACGGTTCCTGTTCATCTGGTAAGTGGGAAGTCTTGATAGTCTTGCTCCCAAAAGTGAGTCAACACGTTAGCAGCTCTGCCTGATTGCTGCTTTGACGGAGCTCCACACGAGCTGAGATCCTCCCTCTCTCACCCCTCCGTTGGAACACTTCCGGGTTGGTGACTGTCACCCGGGGTGGGTTTTTCTCGCCGATACTGGCGCCGTTACCCTGGTTAGCTCGTTGTAGTGGGGCAGTACAGTTTAGAACAATCACTGCTCTTGGCTCTTCCAACGTGTTTCGAAACCCTGGGGTTCTTCATCAGTGCTAAAATTATAAAATACATTCCCTGATGAAGAACCCACGGTTTTCGAACGCGTTGGAAAGCCAAGAGCAGTATTGTTTCTAACTGTACTGCCACTACTACGACATACCCATGTAACCGGCGCCAGTATCGTGCGAGAAACCCCACGGTGACATCACCAACCCGGAAGTGTTCCAACGGAGGGTGTGAGAGAGAGGATCTCAGCTGGTGTATAGCTCCGTCCAAAGCAGCAATTCAAGGCAGAGCTGCTAACGTGTTGACTCACTTTTGGAGCAAGGACTATCAAACTTCCCACTTACCTGAACAGGAACCGGTGTGAAGGAACCAGCTTCCATCCTCATGTGAGGACATCTGATCCGCTTCCACGTGTGTTGGGTAACATTATCCCGCAAATGCTTGTTTAATACTACTTTGATGTACGCACGATCACTCACCTTAAATATTGTTTATGTGAATATAATTTTTAATGCACTATGAGCGTTGTGCGCTGTGTTTTTTGTGTTTTTTTCTGCGAGTCAAAGGTAGAACCTTTTCGCCTCAATGATAAATGTTATGTTTGGCGAGAAACAAACTTTTGAAACAAAATTCTCAAAATGTATTGGGGTTAAAGGGGTGTCTAAGTCAAATATTCTCTGGTCGCAGGTGGAGTAAATTTGTGAATTTATGTGAAAGATTTGTACATCAAGAGCAGGTGATTAACATTACTGTAACAGGGGAGTAATCCCTGTTCAAGTAATGTGCCTTTAATCTAGCCGTGTGGGGGTTAACTGCTGGTAGTCAATTAATAAACACCACCTGCCTGATTTAGATTGCTTATAAAAGCCTTTCTGTTGAGACAGGAAGTGACTCCTTAGCTCACTTGTGAGCTGACAAAGGTAAGCTCACAAGTGAGTAAGTTTGTAGTCATTCCTGTGAGTCAACAGATCAGGCTTTTATAAGCAATCTAAATCAGGCAGGTGGTGTCTATTAATTGACTACCAGGCAGTTAACCCAGACATTTGATGCGGCTAGATTAAAAGGCCAATTGTTGATTCTTGAACAGGGATTACTCCCCTGGTTGTGTATCTTTTTATTGTATGTTAATGGAACTCTGCTCTTGATGTATACAAATCTTCACATAATATGTTCACATTTTACTCTGAGATCGGCGGACCAGGGAAGATTTGGGACTTATTTTGGACACCCTTGAACCCCAATGTACATTTTTTTGCGAATTTTGTTTTTCAAAGTTTGTTTCTGCCAAACAGTATAACAATTTATCATTGAGTTGCGGAAAAGGTTCTACCGTGACTCGCAGAAAAAAAACACAAAAAAACACAGCGCACAAAACGGCTCATAGTGCATAAAAATTATTCACAAAACAATCATTTAGGTGAGTATGTCGTGAGTACATCAAGTAGATTAACAAGCATTTGCGGGATATATGTTACCCAAACACACGGGAAGCCGGTCAGATGTCCTCACATGAGGATGGAAGCCTGGTCTTTCACACCGGTTCCTGTTCAGGAAGTGGGAAGCTTTGATGTCCTTGACTCCAAAAGGAGTCAACACGTTAGCAGCTCTGCTTGAATTGCTGCTTTGGACGAGCTCTAAACCAGCTGAGATCCTTCTTCGATCTCACCCATCCGTCTGAGAACACTTCGGGTTGGTGATGTCACCGTGGGGTTTCTCGCGCGATGGCCGCCGGTTACATGGGTATGCTCGTCGTAGTGGGGCAGCTACAGTTAGAAATACAATACTGCTCTTGGCTTTCCAACGCGTTTCGAAAACACGGGGTTCTTATCAGGGAAAATTTTTATTAATTTTTAGACAGTGAAGAACCCCACGGGTTTTTTGGTTTCGAAAACCGTTGTAAGAGCCAAGAGCAGTATTGTTTCTAACCTAACTGCCCCACTACAACGAGCATAAAACAGTGAACGGCGCCAGTATCGGCGAGAAAACCCCGCCCGGTGAAGTCACAACCGGAAATGTTGCAAAAGGTTCCTCACCCTCTCTTATCTTGCGCTCTCGATCACCAGTCCTATCGCTTCCCTTTACCACGCACTTCTTTATTGCCAACGCCTTCCTCCTATCCCCTTATCTTTTGCGATTGTGGTTTCTTCCTGCGACGCCCCCCCCATGGCCTCCTTCCTATCCTCTCCCTCTCTGTCCCCTGTAGTCCCCCTGCCGTAACTTCTTTGTTGTCGTCTCTCTTCTTTCCCTCGCTTAGTCTGGCCTTTATAACACATTTTCGCAATCCGGTGACTCCCCTTTCGTCCTTGCCCTTTGTTTCCTTGTCCTGTTAACGTATTACTTACTCTGTTAGACATCATCCCCCCTTCCACCTTTTTCCTGACGCGTTTTTTACTACGTTCAACCATACACGGTCTTTGAGCCTTTGCTTTTCGTTTCGCCACCGCCGTTAATCGCTCCTTCTCTCTTCGCATCTTTCTCAATTACGTCGTCGTTTTCATCTTATCTTTCCCACCTTCGCTCTAAGGGCTTTGCCTTGTCGAACCTGTGTATTTCTTCTCGGTATCCCCTTTCACCTTTCGGGAGGGAGTGACGCTTGGCCTTCTCTTATATGTCCCTGCTTGGGGGGTCCCTTGCTTTGCCCCACATTGCGCCCTTTTTTTCTCTATCCTTACTTCATTATTTCAGTGTTCCGTCGAAATTGGGGTGAGTGAGAGGGCACTGGGGTGAGAGAGAGGATTTCAGCTGGTGGGGAGCTCCGTCCAAAGCAGCAATTCAAGGCAGAGCTGCTAACGTGTTGACTCACTTTGGGAGCAAGGACTATCAAAGACCTTCCCACTACTCTGAACAGGAACCGGTGTGAAAGGAACCAGCTTCCATCCTCATGTGAGGATATTGATCACGGCTTCCAGTGGTGTTGGGTAAACATATCCCGCAAATGCTTGTTTAATACTATTGATGTACGCACGATACTCACTTAAAGTTGTTAGTGAATATAATTTTAATGCACTATGACGTTTGTGTGCTGGTTTTTTGTGTTTTTTTCTGCTAGGTTACAGGGGGTTCCTGAGCCCCTCCTTTCACCGCAGCTGCAGACGCTCTAATTATCAGGTCACGTACTTTAACTATATATTTCATCACTTCACCTTTACAATAGTGACGCACTTTTTTTTCACTTCTTCTCTACCTTTGAACACGTTCTGTCCAGAGAACATTGTTCCAGAAGTCTTGTGGATCATCTATGTGCTCTGTTGCAAACTTCCGACAGCAGCAATGTGCTTTTTTAGGAGAACAATGATTTCCTCCTGGCTATTCCTTCCATGAACACAATTCTTGTTCAGACTTTTCTGATATTTTGAGTCATGAACACTCAACTAGCCAAGGTGAGAGTGACGCAGATACTTAGATGTTACTTTGGGGCTTTGTGATTTCCTGGATAATTTTCCGGTTCTTGGAGAGATTTGTGGCTAGATGACCGCTCGAGCTCGATATAGTGACTGTGGTCTTGAAATTTTTCCATTTGTCTGATAGTGTATTGGCGGAAGTCCCAAACTTAGACATGTTTTGTAACCATTTCAAGACTGATGAGCTCATCAATGCTTTCTGAGAGAGATTTATTTTAATGTGGCATGACATGTTTCCCATACAACCTGTATGGTGAAGACCAAACACACAAAGGTCTGTTCTTTATATAGGGTGGGGCCTCCCAAACTCACCACCTGAAGGCTTACCTAATTATTACGTAGCCCCCTTTTCCTGTGACTTAAGGAACTACGCTGCTGAATATCTGTTTGGATACAGGAGGTAATCCTCCAGCACAACAGACAACAGGGAGGGATATGCATAAGGCTGTAAACGATCGTTCCAAGCTCTAACATTCTCCCTGCAAAGGTACTGCTGCACACACTTTATTCGAGCAACATACCCAGTATGTACCTGGCAGATACCGGAAATGCGCCACGGTTCATGCCTGGCTGACGGGGGCCGATCTGTTAAATGATAATGATCAGGATTTAATAGGCTGCAAGCTTCGCGTGTCCACCAGATGCTAAATTCATGAATTGTAATGAGATATATATATATACAGTATGTAATATACAGAGTATATATAGATACTGTATAACAACAACCCTATAAGCACCTAACATACAGACTGTACAACATACAGTACTGTATATGCACATACATAAAATTGATATGTATGGGCGGCCGGGGGGGCGGGATGTGTTTGCAGAGAGAGAGATCCGCTGCTCCTCTCTGCGCAACATCCGACATTAAAAAATATTTGTAAATACATTTTATTGATAGTGTAGATGTGCAGGGGGTCTCCGGAGTGAACCGCGTTGGTTTCAGGTCTGGGGACCCCTGCTCCCCGAGATACAGCCCCCTTTAGGGGGGGCCGGGATCCCTCGCTTGAGTTTAAAGGCGGCCCGACACACGTGATCGCGGCCTGTAAACCAAGCAGAGCAGGGGGATACCGGCACCCCCTAAAGGGGCCTGTATCTCGGGGGAGCAGGGGGCCCAGACCTGAAACCAGTGCGGTTTCGCTCTGGAGACCCCTCGCACATGTACAGTATCAATTAAAACACATACAGATACAGTATAAATAAACTCATGTTCTTACCTAGCGGCTATGCGCTATGGTAAAGAAGCAAGCCATTTCTGTATTTTAATAATATTGTACACAGTCGAGCAGGGGGTTCCTGAGCCAGAAAATTAATGCTCAGGGCCCCCCCTGTCCTGCACTCAATAGTATTAAAAATACAGAAAGCTGTTCATTACATAGCGGATAGCCGCTAAGCAATGAAGGAGTTAACCACCGTGCCCGCCTTATTGTGGGTAGTGGGGATGGGTGAGGGGGGTAGTTTGGCCTTGGTGTGAGTTTAGGACTGCGGGGGGGTGCGGTGCATTAACACCCTCACGACGTAGCAGTTAATACCGCTACGGTAATGAAGGGGTTTTAAGCCCTCCCGCTACCCCCCCGCAAAGCCCTAAAACAAGCACCGTTGGGGCTAATACCCCATTCACCCACCCCCGCTACCCACAATAAAAAAAATACACCACACAGCAGCACACCATAAATAAATAAATAAATCTAAAATAAATAAATAATATAAATGACAATAAATACATTGAACACATTTTATTGATAGTGTACATGTGCAGGGGGTTCGGCGCTGAAACCGCGTTGGTTTCAGGTCTGGGGACCCCCTGTCCCCGAGATACAGCCCCTTTAGGGGGTGCCGGTATCCTCTGGCTTGTTTAAAGGGCCCGACCACGTGATCGCGGCCTGTAAACCAAGCAGAGCAGAGGGATCCGGCACCCCCTAAAGGGGCCTGTATTCTCGGGAGCAGGGGGTCTCAGACCTGAAAACCAGTGCGGGTTCTGCTATGGGACCCTCTGCACCATCTTACACTATCAATAAAAATGTATTTAAATGTATTTTTAGATTCAATTTATTTATTTAGATTTATTATATAATGTGCTGTGCTGCCAGCAAGTCCTAAACTCACACCAAGGGCCAAACACCCCCCTCACCCGAAATAAAAAAAAATTCACGCACGCAGCCCCACAATTAAAAATAATCTAAATAAAAAAATAATACCATGAGAGAAATAATATACAGTATCCTGATATATATACGGAGATATATATACAGTATTAGATAGTCTATAATAACATCCCATACATAACGTATATACTGTGATATATATACACTGTATACACATATAGATATATATAATATATAATATAATATAGTATATAAATATATAATATATATATAGATAATATATATATATATATATACTATAGATATTCAGTATCAGTATATTACACACATGATGAACCAATATGCAAATACATGTAGAATGGTTATCAAAATCATACTGTCCTACAGATAACGCTTCTCTACTAAGACAATAATAATAATCCCATTAATAATCCTAACTGATTTACAATATAAAACATAACATTCCAATCCACACGTACATTGCATTTACATTGTATAAATATGCATAAAAATCTATGCACCATATACATTCTGCAAATGATGTGAACAATATAATTGCAAGTACTCTACCAGTAAATACAAAACACTTCCAAACAAGTCAACTATTTTAACCAATCAAGTAAACAAAAATCAATATATACTGTAAGTACAACCAGAAAACACAATTTAAAACCAAAGCTAACCCTTACAATACCAAGGATTACATCTATCTAATTTGTAAAAAACCTTATACTTTATAACAGCATTGCAATAAACAAAATACATGATGAACAATACAGTACATTCTCCTGTATCTCCCTGCCTTCAGTGTAATCTGTTAAAGCCCCCTCCCCCCTAATGTTCTGTTAAACAGATTACACTGAAGGCAGAGAGATGTAAAGGCCTAAAGGCCAAAGCCCCTCCCCCCTAAGGTTCTGTTAAACAGATTACATGAAGGGAGAGAGATGTAAAGGCCTAAAGCCCCCCCCCCATAATGTTTCTGTTAAACAGATTACACTGAGGGAGAGAGATGTAAAGGCCTAAAGCCCCCTCCCCCTAATGTTTCTGTTAAACAGATTAACTGAAGGGAGAGAGTTTACAGAAACACACATTAGGGGGGAGGGGCTCTTAAACAGATTACACTGAAGGCAGAGAGATGTTTTCTGTTACCAGTAAATCTCCCTCCCTGCTGTCAGTGAGGTATGTAAATGTGGGGAGGGGGGGGGGACCCAATGTGCATTACTGTAGGTAAACCACCCTCACCCCTACCCACATACCGTTACCCCCCCCCATCCTGGCCATGGCCCGTCCGCTTCTGCAAAACAGACACAAAAATTTAAACATACAATGTATGTCCCTAACCCCTTAACCCACTAGCGGTTATTAACCGCTACAGTCATGAAGGGGTTAACCCACCCTCACCCAAAACTCGGGATGCCTACACTACCTCCCACCATAACCCCCCCCCCCGTGAGGCCTAACCACCCAGTCAGTACCACAAGGGAGGCCTTACCCACATACCGTTGGGGAAACACCCCACCCCCACACTCCCATGCTTGATTGGCTACCATACATGTGAGGGCGGCCATGTGCCTTTCATGACGTATCTTAAAGGCAATTGAAGCAAAGGCCATTCTTGATTGGCTGTGCTTTCATTCCCTTTAAGTGACGTCATCTTTTTTTTTTTTGTCGGCAAACACACATGGTTTTCACGGTCCAATCAGGACCGTGGGAACATGACGCAAAATGTGACGTCATAGCCTGTAAAAGCCTATGTCGTCTCATTTTGAAGCCAGACGCCGCAGGAGGAAGGACCTCCGGGAAAGAAGACAGACCCGGCGTGCCGCCGACGGGGGAGAAGAAGACCCGCCGCCCCGCTGGGAAGGAGATAGAAGAAAGAAGAAACACAGATGAAGATGGATTACAGATAGAAGACGCGGGATTGGTTTGGATTGTTCTTTTAGTTTAATGTTTATATTTTCTGGTTTATATTATGGGTTCATGATCGTGATTTGGTTGTGAAGAAGCTGCGATGGAGTCGGTGGGGGCAAATAAGTGGTAAGTGAACAACAGTAAGTAATGTTTTTTATGTAACTTGTTAATGTTTCAAAAGGTTTTTAAAGGTGAGTTTTTTTTTTTGTGGGTATAATCTCTTGCAACTGTATGTTGTAGGTTATATATGCTAGAGAGAAATATACAGGACAGTACAGGTACGGTAAGACATGAGTGTTGTGTTTTAAAAGCTGGTTAGATGTGTTTCAAATTATTTTGTGGATGATGCTACAGTATGCTTTATTGTGAGTTTATAAAGTTTTAAATTAGAAGATGTAGTTCCATGGTATTGTATTGTGTGGTTGGAGGAACGGGGTCAGGATAGGCTTGTAAAGGTTGTATTTTGTCGGGCTAACTGATCGATATTTTTTCAAAGGCTTATTTCTCTGCTCTAGGCGTGAATTTGTTAATGGTTTTTATTGTCGGGGATCTCTAATGGAATTGTTAGGGATGTTAAATAATGATTGCTAATTGAGTTTTGTTTAACTTGCCGAATGTCTATGGGCATAGATATTAGGCATCATTTTATGGAAGTAAAGTGTGTTAAGGCTTTTCGGGTTAGTGATGATTTATTGAGAGGAGATCAGTTATGCAATATTAAAGGAAACTTGATTTAATTTAGTGTGTTATGTATGGAGCAGTGTTGGTTGTTAGGACAGTGCTTTTGATAACCCTCTACATTTATTTCTAACGGTATATGGTTTATCAGGGTTCTGTTGTGTATGCTGGGACCAAGTTTATTCGAGCATTTGCTCGTACTTGGCCGCAACAGTATATCCTGGGCGCGCGGGAGGAGTGAGGCGCGCGCCGAAAGCAGCGGAAGAGGCCCATCCGATCGGGGCGCGTCTCCCTAACGCTGCGGCTACGCCGCGGTGCCCGGAACCTCCTGCCGCTGGTCCGCGATGCGCGGGGACACCAGGGGCTCCCTCGTGGAGCCCTGGACGCTGCGTGAAGGGGGGCAAGGACTCCCGATGAGGTGACCGCGCCGTCGGTGGACGCGCGGCACCGTAGACCGGGGGCGGCACATAGCAGCCGGGAAATCCCGGCGTGCGGATCGTGCCGGGAAAATTGCGTATGGTTTAAAGGTGTGTATATGATATATATATATTATACTAATTCGAGCTATAATATATACTTGATATATATATATATATTATTATACGGAGACACCACATGTCTTGAGCTCTGCCAGAAGACACAGCAGAGCTGATTTCAAGACACGGGGAAAACTTCTAAACCTGGATGCTGATATTTTCTGTGCACGCACGGGTGCGGTTCCAGGAGAGCAGAGAAGCTTACTCTACAGCAAGAAACAGATAAGACTTTCATAATTAAGAGACTGCTTATATCTGTTTATTTCATGCTATATGTTTGGGGCTGGGAGAAATGCTTAACTAACGGAGATGTGAATTAATTGCATAGGATTTCACTAGAAATACTCCCAAGTGAATAGAAGCTTTGTTCCCCCCCCTGTGTTTGGATGATTTCCTGATGAAAAGAAAAAGGCACAANNNGCATAGGATTTCACTAGAAATACTCCCAAGTGAAGAGAAGCTTTGTTCCCCCCCCCTGTGTTTGGATGATTTCCTGATGAAAAGGAAAAGGCACAATAAAGCGTTATTATAATTTCACCTTATGAAAGCCTCCAATGGTGTACCTCTGTGAACGTCCGTCTACATATAGTGTCCGAGGTGGGACAAGAGGTGTCTTTGTAGTTAAAAAGGACCGGAGATTTTTATGTGAAATTTTTTTTATGCTTTTTGCCTACAAACAGTCTGAACAACTTAGAAAAAAAAAAAACTCATGCAGCAGAGATCAGAGTTAAAGGGATACACACTGCACTGAAACTTACAAAAACCCAGAAGAGACTGCTGAAGTAGCTAAACCTTATTTTGCCTATCACAAAGTGTAATATGGTCATTGAAAGGGGTTTTATGCCTTCCAGCCATAGTCAGGGTTCAAGAAGTGAGTCAGCCCTTAAAAAGGGATAGGTGTTTGTTGTTTTCAAAAATTTCGCTGAAGCAGTGAATACAGATGGTGACCCACGAGTGGTACTGATTTTGCAAATAAAGGTTGCCACACAGCATAGGGCTACCAGCTATGAATGGAGTATATGCAGAAAAGTGTGAAAATTGATACAAGACTGTGCTGAAGCAGGGGAATTTTTAGCAAACAAATGCTGAGTGTTGAGTCACCCTGCCGGGAATGAAAGAATGTTTTTTTTTCTGCAAGTAAAAAAAGTCTGCCTATATATATCTTGGGAGCAAAAGCAGACACCCAAAGTGTGAAGTGTGAATGCCATAATACCCAAAGATGAGACTGAAAATTACTAAATTCAGGCAGAAAACCAAATTCTGTTGCTAAAGCGGAGAGATTGCACCTAGCAAGTAAATGGTGTAGAGCAAATAGACTTTTTACCTAGCAACTGCACATCTTGTATACCTGATAAGAGAAAATGCATGCACAGTACTGCTGATATTGAGGGGAAAAAAAATTCCCAAGAAAGAAAAGTCTACAGAGATGCCTGTGAGAGCTACGACCTCTATAAGCAAAATATGCCCATCTGTAGGACTACCACAATTGGGGGCTCTAGCAAATACAGTGGCAACAGCTGCAATAGCGCCTCCTGAGGTCAGTAAGAAAATTACACCTGGTAGCCTAAAAATGGAGGACAAGATGCAGTGTTCCTGTAATTAACTCTACCCCACGGAAGAGTGGCCCTTCCAGTCCAATAAAGAAAAAGACATCTCTTACGGGGAACCCGAACCGAGTCACACCCACAAAACACCCCAAGAATGGTGGGGGTGCCTGAACTCGGCACGAACAGAAAAGACCGCTCCCTTTGACGAGTATGATCAGCAGGAGACAGAGCGGGAGCAGCAGATCACCCAATATTTCTGTCAGCTAAAGCAACTGCAAGAAAAGCCTGGCATATATAATGAAGCCGCTAAAATTTCAAATGGAGATGGAGACCCCAATATCCCTGAAGGGACGGTGTCATCCAAATCAAAAAGGCGGAAAAAGAAAAAGAAAAGCAGTTCTTCACTTACCGTGGAAGGAACAGATACGTCCGCAGATCCTGTGGAGGAAAAAGGGGACCGAGTTGCCCTGCGGCATAGAGAAAATTGAGAATTCGTCCCGCGGTTAACCGAATATCCAGAGGGCCCAAGGCAGAAGTCGTGTACCCCAAAGAAGTGTCTGTCCGGTGCCAACAGTGAGGAACCCTCAACCAGTCATCCCAGGGAAGCGGAGCCGGAACCAGTGAGTGACGATCCCTTGACCAGCCCTGAAGACGCCCTGAAAATTGCCAGGCATGACTGTGATCTGCTCTGTGAAGAATTGGAAAGGGAGAGAAAAAATAATGCTGAGCTACAGAAGACTGTGCTCGCAATTTACTCTGCGGCCAAGACCGAATTGAAGGGACTCAAGACTGAGCTAAATACTGCAAATGCTACTATTTCCACCATGGATGGAAAGCAGAGCCAATCGGATAAAATGGTGGCTACAATAAAGCGGAAGTATGAGGAGGCACTGAAGCAAATGACAGTCTTCCAGCAAGAGGTTCACACTCTTCGTATAGAGCTTGATGCCTCACATCATGAGACCAACAGCTGCCGCACAGACTTGGAAGTTTCCAGAAAGGAACTACACAGTCTCACTGAGGAGCTGGACATTGCTAAAGAAACTATTGGTAATCTTGATACAGATCTCAAAGTCTCTCAGAAGGAGCTTCAGACCCTCAACCTAGAGAAGGAAGTCTCACGCCAGGAGAGTGTCATTCTCAAAGCAGATGTGCGTAAATGGAAGGAGGACTGCAAAGAAACCCTGAAGAATACAGAGACTGAAAAAAGAGAAAATTCAAGATTAAAAAGAGAAAACTTTAAAAAGAGAAAAACTTAAAACTGAAAGAAGTAAATTCAGTGAAAAAGTTTGACGCAGAGCACCGACTGCAGAACCAACTGCAAGGTCTGCATACACACCTCCAGTATGCTGAGGAGAAGCAGCAAACGCTGCAGGAAGAAAAGCTGCAGGCTGCTAAAGAAATTCAAGTGCTGCAGGAACGTCTGATGAACCAGTATGTTCCCGCAAAGCAGCATGAGATACTGAAGGCTACCCTGAGCATCACCAAAGCAACGCTAAAAGCCAAGCTTAGAACCCAGGTCACGCGGCACAAAATGGAGCACAAGAAGGTCCAGAAACTGAAACAAGTAACTGTGGCCCAAGCAAAGAAGTTCATAATGCTTCACAAAGCAATAAAAATGTGGAGGCAAGCTCATAGAAAGCAAAGCATGCAGATAAATTCCCTGAGAAGAGACTTGCAAGACGCACTCAAAAAACAGAGATCTCTCGCGGATGAGATTACAGTCCTACAAGGACAAGTATTGACCCTGACTAAACGTCAGTATCCCACAGCCTCAAAAAAATAAGGTATAGAAAAGGCTACTATACTTTGCACCCTCTCCGTCCCCTCATAATCTGTTGAGGATGTATAGGGTGCAGTACGTGAGAGCTGGGAATACCGCTCATCTGAAAGACAAGGTTGCAAAATTTGAACCACCTAAACAAACACTAGCAAAACCTTCAGCCACCCAGCAGGCAACAAAAGAAGGTACACGTGCTGAATTAAAACCAGAAGAATCCTTAGCTGATGAAGCTGAAAATATGGGACATTCTCTGGAAGTAGGTATGGAATTGCAACTTAATCTAAAAGGGGCTGAACTAGCAACCCCATTGAGTGGGAAAAGGGCAGAGCGACAGCTTCAAGAGCGAAAAACTCAAAGGGCGGTTTTTAAACGCTCTGCAACTGCTGCCATACAGTATGCCTACAATAAGATGAACACCCGACGCGAGGGAAATCTCATGATCACGCACGTAGAAAAAAGACTATACTTGGAAAAAGTTCTCCTCGAGCGACTGAGGGGTGCTGATCTCAAACACCTTCAGGAGGAGACACGAATAAACTGGAGAAAGGGCTCCAATCCCAACAGGACTGAGGGTTCTCTTCCTCCATCCACTCTCATTCAAGTCACTGAGATATCTAGAATGAGAGTGGAAGGATGGGCTTTGGCCGTGGCAAGCCCAAGCTTCCCACAAACAGGGGAGGTATGTAACAGGGGAGTAATCCCTGTTCAAGTAATGTGCCTTTAATCTAGCAGTGTGGGGGTTAACTGCTGGTAGTCAATTAATAAACACCACCTTTTTTCTGTTGAGACAGGAAGTGACTCCTTAGCTCACTTGTGAGCTGACCTTTGGAGACACCACATGTCTTGAGCTCTGCCAGAAGACACAGCAGAGCTGATTTCAAGACACAGGGAAAACTTCTAAACCTGGATGCTGATATTTTCTGTGCACGCACGGGTGCGGTTCCAGGAGAGCAGAGAAGCTTACTCTACAGCAAGAAACAGATAAGACATTCATAATTAAGAGACTGCTTATATCTGCTTATTTCATGCTATGTGTTTGGGGCTGGGAGAAATGCTTAACTAACGGAGATGTGAATTAATTGCATAGGATTTCACTAGAAATACTCCCAAGTGAAGAGAAGCTTTGTTTCCCCCCCCTGTGTTTGGATGATTTCCTGATGAAAAGGAAAAGGCACAATAAAGCCTTATTATAATTTCACCTTATAAAAGCCTCCAATTGTGTACATCTGTGAACGTCCGTCTACAATTACCTTTGCTCTTCTGAGACACACGAAATCAAGTGTTTTGCATACAGACTCTTACTGTAAGTGCCTTAGAGCTGTTCTGGAGCTGGCGCAGGGCATGGCTCTGGGGCTCTCTTGCTATTTGTAGTGCGGGGGCAGAAAGTGAAGTCTGTGTTTTTTTAGGAAGACACAGTTCTGTTAGATCCAGGCCATGTGATCATTTGACATTTATCGGAGTGAGGAAGGATTTTTGATGAGACATAATTGACCTGTTTGATTTCCTCTGCACCAATATATCTATATTACAAATATAGGATTAGTATTTCACCCAATAAGAATTTAGCAAAGGATGAACTCGCTGGATAAGTCTTTTTTTTAATTTATTTTTTAACCTGCACTGTTTTTGTACTATGTTAGTTTTATTTTCAAACAACATGTACAATGAACTACATTTTAAATCTAAATTACTTTTGTACTGCATCTAGCAAGCCAATTCCCCTCCTTGTTAATTCAAACTGACACTCTAAGCACAAATCTTCTTACATATATTTCACTGGTGCGTTAGAGACTCAATGTAATAAAATAAAAAGCAATCAGCATTAAACTTTTCATATCAGATCAAATGTTTTGCACACTGCGTCATTCCAGGGGTGATGGTAACAAACTATTTGCATTCACTTCAAAGGGGAAGGTTGGAATTTATGGCCTGAGCAACAATAAAAGTTTTTCTAATTACAGAAGAAAAATCAAACTTATTTTTTTTTCCCCCAAGGACAAGCTAAGTGATTACAAAAGAATGGATAAGTAGTAGTTCACTGTTCTATTACTAATTAAAAAGATTTTGAACTGTGCTCATACTGTAATTCATTAATTATAAATTAATGTGCAAGACTTGAGACAAATGATTGTTCTGTTATTTTTGATAGAATCATTATGTCTGGAAATAAATTGTTAGGAAAAAAGTTATTTCTGTGACTTACCTTTTGAGGAAGAAACTGTCCTCGTTTTCCGATAATTACGCATGTATTTTTGTATCTGTAAATGGAACAGGTACAATGTAATGTACCATAATGTGCTGCTTATTTCACGTGTGTGTGAACAATATGGAGGTCTATGAATATTAGTCAAAATATGGATTTTTGTTATTAGCCAGCATAAAAAAAGCCAGCAAAAATGTTTCTTAACTAACTGCCTACAGTGCAAGGCATTAGTGATAGAGATTGAGAGAGATGACATGGAGCTAACGCCACCTTTAAGTATGACCTACGTAGCGCATCGTTAATTCCTTGTGTTAACTGTAATCGAGCTTTGTGATAAG
The DNA here is from genome assembly GCA_036426205.1 of Ascaphus truei. Classification (NCBI taxonomy): domain Eukaryota; kingdom Metazoa; phylum Chordata; class Amphibia; order Anura; family Ascaphidae; genus Ascaphus; species Ascaphus truei. The sequence goes on along the minus strand of WSYH01001050.1, from coordinate 49,950 downwards.
GCGCTGTTACAGGGAACACCTCTTTTGCATATCATTAGTACTGACGCTGCGTTAGTGAGCTTAGAAGATAACCATTAGCACTTATCAAGGCATTAACTTGAGTCAATGCCTTATTAAGTCAACAACAGAGCTTTGTGAACCTGGGAAATTCATCAGAAAATCCGCCTAAAAAAAAAATAATAATAACAAACAATGACCCTTATGTACAAAAAACAAACAAAAAAGAGGTAGTGGAGCGCTCAGAATCTACACCCTTGGGTTATTCAGGTGTTGATACACAGGAGTTGAGGGGGGGGTGGAACACACACACTGCCTAGAACCAGGGTGGGCAACCCTATCGCCATTCGCCACTTGTGGCGAATTGGCACGGAAAGTGTGGCGAACAAAGCTGCCTTGACTCTCTCTGCGGCCCGTGACGGCCCCCTCAACACCCCCTCTCCCCTTCCTTGGTAGGGAAGGAGCGCGCTCCCGCTGTGTAACACGCTCTCCTCCCTCCCACACCCCAGTCTTCTCCAACGTGTGCTCCATCCCCTCCGAGCTTGCTCCAGCGTGACGCGCTGATGCGCACACTTCCCCCCCAGCTCGCTCCTGCGTGATGTGCTGCACGCCTGCCAGCCAGCCACCCGCGCCGCCCGCCATCCAAAAATGCCAGCCCGCCACCACTGCCGCCAGCCGCCACCACTGCCGCCGCTTCTTCCATCGGCGGCGCACCACAATCTGGTAGGCATTGGGGGTAGGGGGGTGCGGGTGCTTGATGAGGGGGACTGCAGAAAGGGTGCTGGGAAGAGAATCAAGGGTCCTGGGGGGAGAATCATGAGTGCCGAGGGGGAGGGGGGGGAATCAAGGGTGCCGGGTGGGGGGTGGGTGGAGAATCAAGGGTGCTGGGGGGGAGATCAGGGTGCCGGGGGAGGAGATCAAGGGTGCCCGGGGTGGGAGAATCAAGGTGCCCGGGGGGGGGGAGAATCAGGTGCCCGGGGGGGGGGGAAAAATCAAGGGTGCCGGGGGAGATCAAGGTGCTGGGGAATGATGAAGGGGGGGTTAGATGAGATGGTTGATAGGGGAGGGGTTAAATGAGATGTGACGAGGGGGGGGTGAGGAGATGATGATGAGGAGGGTAGTGGTGGTGGCATGAGAGGATGAGGGGGGGTTGCGGTCTGAGGGCCGTTCTATAGTGTGTGCGCTTGCTGCACCGTGTGCGCGCGTGGCAATTATAGTTGGCCGAGGTTTGTCAGCCTTTCTATAATGGTGCCGCGCGCGCACGGCAGTGAGCGTCGGACCGGCTGACAAGGGGGAGAATGAGGAAAAGAAAGATTTCGCTACCGCCGCTGAAATGTGTGTGTATGTACAATGTTAATAAATAATTTATTAAAGTATTTCTTTATTTATTTCAAACGTATTTATAACACACACACACACTGTGCCTCACTCGCTCACAGCATACACAAAAAAAGCATGCGTCACGTGAATGCGCGTTCGCACAGGCACGAACGGGCGCACACACTATAGAACGGCCCTGAGAAACAGTGTGTGTTTAAAATTTTCGCATGCGCAACATAATACCTCAATTTTTATATGGTGTGGCTATTTTCACTTCTAATTCGCCACACCTGTGGCTATATTGAAAAATAGGTTACCCACCCCTGCTATATAGGAACAAATCATCCATAAGTCTGCTGGTCAGAAAGCGTATCGCACAGCAGATGCTAATGCCAATTATTGACTATGGGGACATAGTATGCGGCTCGGCACCTCAAACCCACCTTGGCAAACTTGATATCCTCTACAATTCAATATGCCGTTTTGTTCTCCAAGGCAACTACAACACACATCACTGCGAAATGCTCAAAGAACAAGATTGGTTATCATTCGAGTCTAGGTGCAAAGTTAATCTTTCCTGTCTTGCCTTCAAATTCTTTCTGGGCAAGCTACCCGTCTACCTGAATAAGCTCCTCACCCCTACCACATGCAGCACTTATCATGTGAAATCTGACGCCAAAAGACTGTTCATGGTCCCAAGGTTCAGCAAAGTATCCGGCCGCTCCTCCTTCTCTTACCGTGCACCCTAAAACTGGAACAATGTACCGGAGACTCTCACAGCCAAGTCTAAGGTCTTTCAAAACTAAAGCTGTCTCACATTTTAATCTGGTCTGTAACTGTTACATACGGCTATAATATATATTATCTTTAATTGTGCATGCATTGTCTTGTATATAATGTATACCCTGTTCACTTAATGTAACTGTATTTGTAAACATGTATTATTTGTCATCATAACTCTATGCCCAGGACATACTTGAAAATGAGAGGTAATGCTCAATGTATTACTTCCTGGTAAAACATTTTATTTAATTAACACACTAATTAGTTGATTTATTTAGTAATTGTGGTTGGTCAGCATATTTTTCCTTTGAACTGAGTTAATGTCTGAAATGATTTGACGGCCTTGTGGAGAAATAGTAGATTTATGTATTTTTGGTACGTGATATTGTGCTGGTATTACAGGGTGTTCATTATATATAAAAAGTGTATTTGTGTTGTGTAATGGCGACACATTTATCTCAATTGGTATTAGTTCACATACATGTCGGTGGGATCTTTTATTATTCTTTTGTAAGTCCTGGTATCATTTAGGAGTCTGCTCGCTTCTTTTAAATCTCTAAATCTTTTCTGTTCTGCTGTTATTGGCCTCCTCCTTTGTCGGCTTGTTTAATAATGATCTTTATTGTAAATCAATTCTTTCAACGTTGTAATTTATGTGTATGTATGTATATATATATATATATATATGTGTGTGTGTGTGTATATACATACAGGCAGTCCTCGGTTATCCGACACAATGCGTTACTCAAAATGACGTTGTAAAGCGAAACACGTTTTCCCATAGGAACACTGTTTAAATGAAAGGTTCCGTTCCTGATGGCATTTTTAACACTAAAATACACCAAATATTTTATGCAGGCAATAAGATATGTAGCACACACATAAATTATATAGTGTATATACTGTATAATATATATAATATAACATAATATAATAATATAATATAATATTATATAGTATAATATTATATATATACGCTCTTACAACGCTTTGGCGCTGAACAGGAGATGCGGCTGGCGCTGAACAGGAGATGCGGCTGGCGCGCGGCCAAGTTCGGCAGAAACAGCGAACATCCCCGTATTAATACGGTGATGTTGGAGGTTTAAGGGGGCCGTGACAGTATCTGTTGGTTCACAGGCAGGCAAGAATATAACTGGGGCGCTCCCTCTTAAACTTGTATACAGTAAATTCACAGATACAGTAGGACAAACCGAATGGTACAATACTGGCCCGAATTGAGGATGCTGCTCAACCAGAGAAGGAACATCCCTTGATCCTCACCTCTACACACAACACAGCACAACACAGCACCTCTACACACACCACACACACACACACACACACACACACACACACACACACACACACACACACACACACACACACAACACTACACCTCTATACACAACACAGCACCTCTACACACACAACATACACACACAACATACACACACACACAACATACACACACACACAACACTGCACCGTTATACACAGCACCTCTACACACAACACAGCACCTCTACACACACACACAAACTGCTGCTACACACACATGCTACACCCATAAACACTGCTGCTGACACTGACACACACACACTGGAGCTCTATACACAAACACACACACACACACACACACAGCACCTCTACACAGATATACAACAGCACAGCACACACACTGCTACTAACACACACACACACACAAACTGCAGCCACAAAGAAACTGCAGACAGCCACTTACTTATTTGCTTTGCAGACTCTCTCCACCCCCCCCCCCCCCCAATTCAACTGAATCTGCTCAGAAAATCTGTCAGCTCGGGAGGGGGAGGAGTCAACCCGTGGCTGATACGTCCTGACCAATCCCCTGCCCTGTCTCAGAGCTGTTACTTCAATCAGACAAATCCCCTGCCCTGTCTCAGCTGTTCTGAAAGCTGATTGGCTAGAAATAAACACATTGAAAACTACATATTCTGCTGCTTAAATTCCGGCATTACTGATTGGATAATGCCCGGAATTTTAACCAATCAGAGAGCAGGGTTTTCAATAATGCTCTGAATTTTACTGCTTTAGCCTATAATTATTCACACACATGCGCTGTTCACAGTGCTGTTAATAATAGATAAAAGCTCTCTCCTGAAATAGAGAGAAAGGAAAGGGGAAGGGGATGGCTAATGGATAATACATAACAATGCTTAACTCACACAGCCATGTGTGAGAATGTTGCACATCACTGGGGTCTTATAGCACTCTTTTAGAACTTTCTATCAGCCTCTCGTTCTTTAACTCTTTATCTGTTATGTGTAGACACCCAGCGTCCTCACTGTATGCCCGGATAGGATGACAAATAGCCACAAATATAAAAAATGCAGTTCATTGTTAAAAAAAAAGAGTATCAAATCACTCACATACAGTATGGTATACTCGTCCCGGCTACACGCAGCTTCTCTTGGTGCCCTGGCAACTACCATCAGGAACCTGACGAAGCATTAATTAATGTAAAACCCGTTGTTCCGACTGGGATGTGGAGTAAGTTTGTCGTCGTCGACAGCCACCGTAGTTCTGCAGAGCGCTCTGTCTACAGTCCCGCCGACCGGACGCGGGAGCGGGAGCACACTGCGCAAGGGCGCCAAGAGAAGCTGCTTGTAGTCTCCCCCCTTCCTCCCTTCCCCTTTCCTTTCTCTCTATTTCACGAGAGAACTTTGATCTATTATTAACAGCACTGTGAACAGGGCATGTGTATTAATAAGTATTGTACACACTATCTTTATTTATTTATTTTTCTCTTTTCCACTCACAGAAAACTACTAGGTTCACAGGACGGCCCTAAATATCCGCCGGTGGTAGTGGGGATGAACAGGACAGGTTTAGGTTTATTTCTCAGTTCTTCACTCGGTGCAGGGCCTCCATTCCCCGCAGGCCCCAATTGAGCTGGGTGCAGTCCCTGCAGGAAAGCTCTCTGGTACTCCCCATGATTAACTGCACTCTCAGGCAGGAGTATATAAAACAGGAACAGTCTTTATTCTTCAAACTGATCAGCATACAACAGGTACACTTGGATAGATCCTGGACTCAACCCAGGGAGCTTGAGGCTCCAAAGGTCTATCTCTAGCTCCATTATTCCCTGATGTAATAAGGGGTAGTTGCCCCACTCCCCTAAGGGACAGGATCTCTCCAAAACTCAGCTCCATAACCACAAAATTTAGAACCTGCAGTCACTTTTGTACCCAGGGGGAAGATCTGAGGTCTGAGCCCCTGATAGGGCAGCACACAGACCCTAAGCCAAACCTGACCCCCCCCCCTGTCACTCAAGGGAGCTGATTACTGCAGGGAAAAACCGGATTAACCCAAACACTGCCTGCACTGGTACCAGGGATTATGTGTTAGGCAGGGCAGATTAGTAGCCAAGAGGATACATGCCTACAGTAAATGTTGTCAATTAAATGGTAAATTCCCAATTTCAGATACACCTGTAATCCTTTCTCACATTGTGGAAAGATATCCGCATTTATAATTAGGGTTTAGATATTTCTTACTGCTGTCTGCCTAAGTGTCAGGTGATACATCTGAACCTGTTGCTTCCCCTGCTTCTTCCAGACCTGTGGTTGTTTAATTCTCCTATTACAACAACACTGAAATATGACACTGAAATGTGTGTTGTGTATCCTGCCTGCCTTCAAAATAAGAACATTCCACTACAATTGTACCTTCAGTTGTAATTAAAGTATGCATATTTGTTGCAGATAAGTACACACTTCTGTTTTACAATTACATTTTATTTCCCTTATTGTAACTGCACGCTCTTATTTATCTAATCTTTGCCACATTTTAGAAATGTTAATACTGGGTTCTTTCTGCTAATAGACTTGAATAATGAATATTCTTGTCAGTTTTTGTTAAAGACTGTGTAGAGGCATTAAAAGGAGACGACCCCAGAAATTAAGTTATTATCATACTTAACTCACCGGTAAGTGATCTCATCTGTTTTTTTAAGCAATTGATTGTCTTTGTTGTCTATAAATTATATAAGACACACATTTAATTCCAGAGCAATCCTTGGTATGTTAAATTGAATTACAATTTAACACCAGCAATGGGTTTATTGATGTTGAAGTCTTGTTAATCAAATCATACCTTCTCTATTCCACAATCAATAACTATCAGACTTGTTCTGTTCTAGTCAATTACCTATCCACTAATCACAGAATTGGTTTAATTAAAAACGGAACATTTTTTAATTCAAGTCTATTTCAAAGTTGAACAAAGTAAACTTTTATAGAATTTTTTTGTATTTTTAGATTACAAAAATGAACTATATTCTGTGTTCGTGTATAGTGCAGTCTGGTTATATACTCGGTGTCTGTGTAGAGTACGGTCTGGTGACATACTGTGTGTTGGTGTACAGTAGCGGCATACTTTATTCTTACTAATGCCGGCGGCATGCCAGGATCTACTCCGGCTGCCGCCAGTCAAGACCGCGCGCCGCGCGGTTCCACCACGCACCCCCCCCTCCGCTTCGGGCGCATTTTGGCCCCCCTTCCCAACCCCGAACCTGGCTCCTGTTCTGCCCCTCTGCTTCCCCGCACCCCCGCTTACCTCAATTTACACTCCAGGGGTGTCGGGGAAGCCGGGGAAGCCGGGGAAACCGGGCGCGTCACGTGACAGTGACGTCACAGTGCGCCGCAAAAAGCCGCGTCACCACGCTTCCCGCACGCATCCTGCCGTGCAGGAAGTGTAAGAATAAAGGATGTCGCTACAGTATACACTGACATTGAGTATAACCTAACCATACTAATCAATGAATATAACCAGACTGTATTGGTACAATGGTCACCTTTGTGGCACACAATGCTTTGTGCGGTCCTAGCTTGTTCTGGTCGCATGCTGCACTATACTTGGTGCATAAGTATTACTCCACCACCAAGTCAAAATGTCTCACAGCCACAGTCCTAGTTACCCTCCATGATATATTTATTACAGATCACCATGATGAGATGGGGCTAGCACTTACATGCCACCAGGGGGTGTAGCTATAACCCGGGAAGCACGGTCAAAGCCTGGGGGCCCCCACTCTTGGGGGTCCCGCTCTCTCACCCCCCCTGTCGGTGGCCCATCTGTCTCTATTCAGATAGAGACAAGCTTGAGCGGGTAAGAGGAGAGCGGAGGATGCCGGCTGCAGAGTGCAGAGCTGATCACAGAACAGCTGTAGGGAGGTCTTCCTGCTTAACTACTTCCGGGCAGCAGGTGGCGCTACAGAGCACGTAAACGCTGCTCCTCTGCATCTCCCAGTCCCGTGTGTCTGTCTGTGTTGGTATGTGTGTGTTGGTAAGCGTGTGTATTGGTGTGTGTTTGTATGTCTACTACAAGTTAAAAATGCTTTTAAATCTACTTATTATTTACTTTTTAAACACATTTTTTGGACAGGGAAATTTGACCAGGAAATTTAGAGTTTGGACCAGGAAATCGGAAATTTGAAAGTGTAAGCACTGATACCTGCTCTGTGAAATAATGGGGAAATCCCGCAGCATCCTCTTGATCCTCTCACGATGCCCCAAGGTGCCAAGGAACCCGGGTTCAGAAACAAACTCCCCAAAACTGGACAGTAAGGACACTGACTTTAGATTGTAAGCTCTCTGAGGGAAGGGATTCATTTTCCCATTGTGTGCTTTTATGTTTGATGCACATGAGTTTTATATTTCTCATTATTGTATTGTTTATATTGTAAACTAGGGCATATATTGTTGGCACTCAATGATTAAAAAAATACATACAGGATGCTGCTGTATGTGCAGGGCCGCCAACAGGAGGGGGAAAGCTGGGACAAGAATCTCAGGTCCAAGGGAGCCAAACTGACTGGTCCTGGAAGTTGGGTCTGGCCAGAGGTCCGGTGCAAATTCTGTGTACAGCTGGCCTGAGCCCTTCTGCTGGACAAACATGTCCCCCCACTGCCCCCTATACCAACAATCAAAAATGTGAGGCTCAGGTGAAGACTACAGTCCTGGGCCACAGGAAAGCTATTGGCTGACCTGGCTATGTGTATATACTATTTAGTGTAACTCTTACTCATAATGCCAACTTAATGCACTTTAGTGTGTGGGCATCTTCTAACAATTATTATTTTTTGCTTTCATTTTTTTTTTGTAAGCTTTAGCTGACTTTTCTGGTTTAATGTTCACCCACTGCAATGTTGATGAGTTAACGGTGAGGTTAAATATAACTATTATACAGCTTTCAACTGTATTGGCAGCCAAAAAACACTTATTGGTCTGATTTTTTTTTATATTGCACATAGTTAGATCAGAAATTAATTCTTGTCCTGGTACAATTAATTTTTTTTTGCCCCCAAAAATCACAAATTTGCAAACACATTTCTGGCCTTTTGCACTTGGGTGATATCGGAAAATAGGTGACTGTCTGGCATTTTTTTTTGCATTTACTTTTTAAAAACAAAACAATAAAGAACAAAGTCCCAGTAATTGGTGCATCAGAGTTTTTTTGTTGTTGTATGACAATGTGTATATACAGTATATACAGTATATGTCAAACTGATAGTATCAGTAACTTAGAGGACATTACATTTATCCATCAGTGAGTTAAGTAAAATGCTTTGTAAAAGCTAAGCTCATTTCTAGGGGTATATGTAATGCCGGGATCTGGAGGGTAAAAAAGCCAAAAACCGACTGTGAGAACAGTTATGGCTCTTATTCTCCTACTCTACTGGCTACTCACCCTAGAGCATAATAAATGTATCTCTTTTGATCTCCATCCATATAAATTAAATACAAGCTTGGTACTCACAATTTAAGTGAGGTCTGGCCTCTTATGCGTCCAGCCAGCCAGCCAGAAAGGCAGTGGTGATGAGAAAAGATCCAATCATGGAGAAAAATCGGAGCACAGCTTTTTCAAAAACTGGGGCTAAGCAGATCAGAAGGACTTAAAAAAATGATTTTACTAGTAGGGTGACAACATTGGAAGGTGGCAGGTACACTGGCGACACACTTTATTCGAGCTCGGCTAGTCCCACGAATTCGGGTATACCCGGGTGTATTGAGGTTTGTGACTGTTTTCTGCCCGAGTGCATTGAGGTATTTTAAAGGCAGGGATTGAAGCATTTTATTCCCGCTGGCTGCAATACTGCACAGTATATATATATACACTGCATTACAATTCAGGAATTTATGCCATCTGGTAGACACGCGAAGCATTGCAGCCTATTAAATCCTAATCATTATCATTTAACAGATCAGCCGCCCGTCAGCCAGTCATGAACCCAGGCTGGGAAGGCAAACGCAACGGGGCTTGTCAGAGGTGAGGAGCGGCGCATTCCAGGTATCTGCCAGGTACATACTGGGTATTTGCTCGAATAAAGTGTGTCGGTGCAGTAGATACTCTGACGCGTTTCGCGCTTCAATAGCCCTTTGACAAAGCGCTATTGCAGCACGGAACGCATCAGAGTATCTACCTGCCACCTTCCAATGTTGTCACCCTACAAGTAAAATTATTTTGTAAGTACTTCTCATCTGCTTAGCCCCAGTTTTTGAAAACGCTGTGCTCTGCTCATTTCTTATTTTCTTATCTCTTCTCATTACTTTCTTAAAATATTATTAAAATGAATGTGTACAACAAATGAATGTGTTAAACAAAACAAAAAATAAGGGTGCAAGTAATGCAAGTAAATACTTTATAGAAGGAAAAAATGCAATAAATATTACATAAAAAATAAATAGAACAAAAAACAGGATAAGTTGCCTGATAAAAGTAGAAGCCCAATTCAGGGGGGTATGCAGTCCTTCATCCGTCTCCTGGAAGTTTTCCACGGGTCCCTGGGAAACTCAAGGGGAAGATGGTGCCTAGGTATACATGCTTCCCCATGAGCTTCCCAAGGACACGTGGAAAACTTTCAGGAGATGGATGAAAGACTGCATATCCCCGTGAATTGGGCTTCTACTTTTATCAGGCAACTTATCCTGTTTTTTGTTCTATTTATTTTTTATGTAATATTTATTGCATTTTTTCCTTCTATAAAGTATTTACTTGCATTACTTGCGCCCTTCTTTTTTGTTTTGTTTAACACATTCATTTGTTGTACACATTCATTTTAATAATATTTTAAGAAAGTAATGAGAAGAGATAAGAAAATAAGAAATGAGCAGAGCACAGCGTTTTCAAAAACTGGGGCTAAGCAGATGAGAAGTACTTACAAAATAATTTTACTTGTAGGGTGACAACATTGGAAGGTGGCAGGTAGATACTCTGATGCGTTCCGTGCTGCAATAGCGCTTTGTCAAAGGGCTATTGAAGCGCGAAACGCGTCAGAGTATCTACTGCACCGACACACTTTATTCGAGCAAATACCCAGTATGTACCTGGCAGATACCTGGAATGCGCCGCTCCTCACCTCTGACAAGCCCCGTTGCGTTTGCCTTCCCAGCCTGGGTTCATGACTGGCTGACGGGCGGCTGATCTGTTAAATGATAATGATTAGGATTTAATAGGCTGCAATGCTTCGCGTGTCTACCAGATGGCATAAATTCCTGAATTGTAATGCAGTGTATATATATATACTGTGCAGTATTGCAGCCAGCGGGAATAAAATGCTTCAATCCCTGCCTTTAAAATACCTCAATGCACTCGGGCAGAAAACAGTCACAAACCTCAATACACCCGGGTATACCCGAATTCGTGGGACTAGCCGAGCTCGAATAAAGTGTGTCGCCAGTGTACCTGCCACCTTCCAATGTTGTCACCCTACTAGTAAAATCATTTTTTTAAGTCCTTCTGATCTGCTTAGCCCCAGTTTTTGAAAAAGCTGTGCTCCGATTTTTCTCCATGATTGGATCTTTTCTCATCACCACTGCCTTTCTGGCTGGCTGGCTGGACGCATAAGAGGCCAGACCTCACTTAAATTGTGAGTACCAAGCTTGTATTTAATTTATATGGATGGAGATCAAAAGAGATACATTTATTATGCTCTAGGGTGAGTAGCCAGTAGAGTAGGAGAATAAGAGCCATAACTGTTCTCACAGTCGGTTTTTGGCTTTTTTACCCTCCAGATCCCGGCATTACATATACCCCTAGAAATGAGCTTAGCTTTTACAAAGCATTTTACTTAACTCACTGATGGATAAATGTAATGTCCTCTAAGTTACTGATACTATCAGTTTGACATATACTGTATATACTGTATATACACATTGTCATACAACAACAAAAAAACTCTGATGCACCAATTACTGGGACTTTGTTCTTTATTGTTTTGTTTTTAAAAAGTAAATGCAAAAAAAAATGCCAGACAGTCACCTATTTTCCGATATCACCCAAGTGCAAAAGGCCAGAAATGTGTTTGCAAATTTGTGATTTTTGGGGGCAAAAAAAAATTAATTGTACCAGGACAAGAATTAATTTCTGATCTAACTATGTGCAATATAAAAAAAAATCAGACCAATAAGTGTTTTTTGGCTGCCAATACAGTTGAAAGCTGTATAATAGTTATATTTAACCTCACCGTTAACTCATCAACATTGCAGTGGGTGAACATTAAACCAGAAAAGTCAGCTAAAGCTTACAAAAAAAAAATGAAAGCAAAAAATAATAATTGTTAGAAGATGCCCACACACTAAAGTGCATTAAGTTGGCATTATGAGTAAGAGTTACACTAAATAGTATATACACATAGCCAGGTCAGCCAATAGCTTTCCTGTGGCCCAGGACTGTAGTCTTCACCTGAGCCTCACATTTTTGATTGTTGGTATAGGGGGCAGTGGGGGGACATGTTTGTCCAGCAGAAGGGCTCAGGCCAGCTGTACACAGAATTTGCACCGGACCTCTGGCCAGACCCAACTTCCAGGACCAGTCAGTTTGGCTCCCTTGGACCTGAGATTCTTGTCCCAGCTTTCCCCCTCCTGTTGGCGGCCCTGCACATACAGCAGCATCCTGTATGTATTTTTTTAATCATTGAGTGCCAACAATATATGCCCTAGTTTACAATATAAACAATACAATAATGAGAAATATAAAACTCATGTGCATCAAACATAAAAGCACACAATGGGAAAATGAATCCCTTCCCTCAGAGAGCTTACAATCTAAAGTCAGTGTCCTTACTGTCCAGTTTTGGGGAGTTTGTTTCTGAACCCGGGTTCCTTGGCACCTTGGGGCATCGTGAGAGGATCAAGAGGATGCTGCGGGATTTCCCCATTATTTCACAGAGCAGGTATCAGTGCTTACACTTTCAAATTTCCGATTTCCTGGTCCAAACTCTAAATTTCCTGGTCAAATTTCCCTGTCCAAAAAATGTGTTTAAAAAGTAAATAATAAGTAGATTTAAAAGCATTTTTAACTTGTAGTAGACATACAAACACACACCAATACACACGCTTACCAACACACACATACCAACACAGACAGACACACGGGACTGGGAGATGCAGAGGAGCAGCGTTTACGTGCTCTGTAGCGCCACCTGCTGCCCGGAAGTAGTTAAGCAGGAAGACCTCCCTACAGCTGTTCTGTGATCAGCTCTGCACTCTGCAGCCGGCATCCTCCGCTCTCCTCTTACCCGCTCAAGCTTGTCTCTATCTGAATAGAGACAGATGGGCCACCGACAGGGGGGGTGAGAGAGCGGGACCCCCAAGAGTGGGGGCCCCCAGGCTTTGACCGTGCTTCCCGGGTTATAGCTACACCCCCTGGTGGCATGTAAGTGCTAGCCCCATCTCATCATGGTGATCTGTAATAAATATATCATGGAGGGTAACTAGGACTGTGGCTGTGAGACATTTTGACTTGGTGGTGGAGTAATACTTATGCACCAAGTATAGTGCAGCATGCGACCAGAACAAGCTAGGACCGCACAAAGCATTGTGTGCCACAAAGGTGACCATTGTACCAATACAGTCTGGTTATATTCATTGATTAGTATGGTTAGGTTATACTCAATGTCAGTGTATACTGTAGCGACATCCTTTATTCTTACACTTCCTGCACGGCAGGATGCGTGCGGGAAGCGTGGTGACGCGGCTTTTTGCGGCGCACTGTGACGTCACTGTCACGTGACGCGCCCGGTTTCCCCGGCTTCCCCGGCTTCCCCGACACCCCTGGAGTGTAAATTGAGGTAAGCGGGGGTGCGGGGAAGCAGAGGGGCAGAACAGGAGCCAGGTTCGGGGTTGGGAAGGGGGGCCAAAATGCGCCCGAAGCGGAGAGGGGGGGGGTGCGTGGTGGAACCGCGCGGCGCGCGGTCTTGACTGGCGGCAGCCGGAGTAGATCCTGGCATGCCGCCGGCATTAGTAAGAATAAAGTATGCCGCTACTGTACACCAACACACAGTATGTCACCAGACCGTACTCTACACAGACACCGAGTATATAACCAGACTGCACTATACACGAACACAGAATATAGTTCATTTTTGTAATCTAAAAATACAAAAAAATTCTATAAAAGTTTACTTTGTTCAACTTTGAAATAGACTTGAATTAAAAAATGTTCCGTTTTTAATTAAACCAATTCTGTGATTAGTGGATAGGTAATTGACTAGAACAGAACAAGTCTGATAGTTATTGATTGTGGAATAGAGAAGGTATGATTTGATTAACAAGACTTCAACATCAATAAACCCATTGCTGGTGTTAAATTGTAATTCAATTTAACATACCAAGGATTGCTCTGGAATTAAATGTGTGTCTTATATAATTTATAGACAACAAAGACAATCAATTGCTTAAAAAAACAGATGAGATCACTTACCGGTGAGTTAAGTATGATAATAACTTAATTTCTGGGGTCGTCTCCTTTTAATGCCTCTACACAGTCTTTAACAAAAACTGACAAGAATATTCATTATTCAAGTCTATTAGCAGAAAGAACCCAGTATTAACATTTCTAAAATGTGGCAAAGATTAGATAAATAAGAGCGTGCAGTTACAATAAGGGAAATAAAATGTAATTGTAAAACAGAAGTGTGTACTTATCTGCAACAAATATGCATACTTTAATTACAACTGAAGGTACAATTGTAGTGGAATGTTCTTATTTTGAAGGCAGGCAGGATACACAACACACATTTCAGTGTCATATTTCAGTGTTGTTGTAATAGGAGAATTAAACAACCACAGGTCTGGAAGAAGCAGGGGAAGCAACAGGTTCAGATGTATCACCTGACACTTAGGCAGACAGCAGTAAGAAATATCTAAACCCTAATTATAAATGCGGATATCTTTCCACAATGTGAGAAAGGATTACAGGTGTATCTGAAATTGGGAATTTACCATTTAATTGACAACATTTACTGTAGGCATGTATCCTCTTGGCTACTAATCTGCCCTGCCTAACACATAATCCCTGGTACCATTGCAGGCAGTGTTAGGGTTAAATCTATGCCCTCTCTACTGCAGCAGTAAACAACTCCCTTGAGTGACAGGGGGTGGGCCTAAGTCCCGTGTGCTGCCGTATCAGGGGCTCAAACTTATGACCCTCCCCCTGGGTACAAAAGGGACTGCAGATCCAAATTCTAGTGGGGTTCTGTGCTGAGAGTTGGAAGCGTGGAGGCAGGGCTCTGGCCACCTTCTTAGTTAAGAAACCTGACCCAAAACATTATTATTGAAGGGGGTATGGATTCTCCATGTTATGAGAGGGATCCAGACATACCTCTTTGGTTAAAACTGTTATGCTCTGAACTGTTATGTCATCAATTGTTATGTCATAAACTGTTATGCACTGTTCCATGTTATCCAATTTAGGGATGGTGTGTAAATTAGGTTCTCAGCGTGGTCCGTGAAATTCCACAAGGATGAGTGTGCAGCCATGTATCCTCTTTGCTAATAATCTGCCCTACCTAACACATAAGCCCTGGTACCAGTGTAGGCAGTGTTAGGGTTAAATATATGCCCTTGCTGCTGCTGCAGCAGTACACAACTCCTTTGAGTGACAGGGGGGTGGGCCTAAGGCCTGTATGCTGCCCTATCAGGTGGTCATACCTAGCCCCCCCCCCCGGTACAAAATGGACTGCAGATCCAAATTCTAGTGGGATTCTGTGCTGCGAGCTGGAAGAGTGGAGCCAGGGCTCTGGCCACCTTCCTTCCCCTCCCACACGGGAGTGGGATACTACCCCTTACTTCACCAGGGAGTAAGGGAGCAAAGCATAGACCTTTGGGGCCTCAAGCTCCTTGGGTTGATTCCAGGGACCAGAGAGAGAACAGAGTGTACATGTTGGTATGCTGTATGAAGAATAAAGAACCGTCCTTTGTTTTATACTCCTGCCTGTGACTGCCTTTTATCAGTGGAAGTGCAAAAGGGTTTTCCTGCAGGAACTGCACCCAGCTCTGTTGGGGCCTGCTGTAGGAGGCGCTGCAACCATAAGAACTGAGAAGAACCCTAAAGCCTGTCAAATCTTCCCCACTAACATCGACGGACACTCAGCAATCATGTAAGCCTCACAGGTTCAGCACAACAATACCTTAGCCTTGTGCTAACCTCTCTTCTGCTCTTTGAGTATCCTGCTCTTAATGTGTAACTATTCTGTGATCTAACATTGAAATCTCCAAGAGGGTGGGGGAACACCTGTTACAGTACATTACTAATTAGATCACAGAATTGTTACACATCAAGAGCAGGATACTCAAAGAGCAGAAGAGAGGTTAGAACAAGGCTAAGGTATCTAGAAGTGTGTACACAAAGACAATTGAAAGTGCAGGACCCTCATCGAGTAGTATTTATATCGATAGTGTATTGGTATAAAATGGTGAGATATGCACATACATATAGATAATAAAAATGAGCATGTAGGTATATTAAACATTGTCTAGATGATGCGGAGGTACTGTCTCATCTGTTGACGGATATCCAGGTGATGCAATGAACGTCCTATCAGGGTCACAGTGGTCTTTCTCTTGCAGTGGTAGTGATCTTATCCTGCACACCTCTGTTCTTTCGAAATCTGGAAAGACCGCTCCAGGAAAGGCTTATCTGACACCAGACCACTTGTTGGAGAATCCACTCCGCTGCTGGCGTCTTCTCCCATCCAGCTGCTAGCCGCTGTGTCAGGGCAGTTGTCTGCTCTGGGCTGGGAATTCCTCTCAGCTGATTGGCTCCGTGACGGAGTTGAACCTCACTATGTCACAGCCCTCAGCTGTTTGTAGCCCCATCCTCAGGAGATTCCGCATACAGCAGGGGGAATATCACAACAGTGGTGTATTAGATATCCCGCAGTATAGGGTTTCAGCGTCCAAGCATAAAAAAGCTGTATAGTGGCAATGTGGTGTTAGAAGCACCAGTGTGACCCCGATAGGACATCCATTGCGCCTCCTGGATATCCGGCAACAGATGAGACAGTACCTCCGCGTCATCTGGACAGTGGTTAATATACCGACATGGAAAAAAGAATGGTGTAAATAGCGCTAACAATAAAAATAAAGTGAATAATACACAATATAAACACAATGTGACAAGTGACTAAATATAGGACGGCTGCCAAGGAAAAAACCTAACCCAAACACAGTTAGTAGAAACACAGAGATAACGATACAGAACGGAAGCGCCTTAATGTCCAATAACGAAAATGAGTCCAAAGATGTACTGCGTGTCCAATAACGGTGCTCCAGTAGTTAGACAGCAGACTCCACAGCAGCAAACATGGTTATATGCAGGGGAGATAAAGAGAGAAATCATAGCGTGATACTGCATAAGAAAAACATGTAACTCACAAACAAGACATACACCAATACACAAACTGACAGAAAGGCTGACAATAAAACAGAGTATTAGACAATTACAAAATGGATAAAGAAACTAGGAGAGGTCTAGGATCCGGTGTTGTTAAAACCGGAATCCTACTGTCAGGGTTCTGCTCGCCACAAACCAGGGTCGGACCGCGAGGCTGAGGTGGGGTTGTAAAGCACACGACCTGAGACCGCGCAGGTGATCCGGATTGCGCAGTTCGTAGTCATATGTCGCAGGATCAGGATTGGAGAAGCAGCGTCGTCGTTGTACAAGCCAGGGTCAGACAGGAGACGTCAGGATAAACATTGTCCATGCAGGAGTTCGGCAATAAGGAGATAGGAGAAACCCGCTTCGCTTAGGAGCGCGGGGGGTGGCCTTTGCGCGAGTGACGACATGGCCCATGGTGTGGTCACAGGAGATGGTAGGCAGACCAAGAATAGCACACCGTCTTGCTGCACGGTGCACCAGTGCTACAGCGCAAAAGTCCTGAGCGGGCAAGGGAATCCACTGTTTCAGCGCAGGAACCAGGACACGGCCTCTCTATTTTAGGGAAAGAGTAGGCCCCAGGAACCAGGAAGCTGTAGATACAGGGAAACCTCCGCTTCAGTGCAGGAATCCAGGAGATGCAGAACGCGGGACGAAACTCCCTCTTTAGTGCAGGAATCCAGGAGGCTGAAGGACGCAGGGACGAAACTCTGCTATCAGCATTAGGGAACAAGCGGCTTGAAGGGAGGCTGAGAGGATGCAGGACGTAACCTGAAATCAGCATTGGAGAACAAACGGCTTGAAGGAAGCTGAAGGAGCAGGCGGGACCTGGTATCAGCAAAGGGAACAAGCGAGAGCTTGTGGCAAAACAGTTGACATCCAGTTAGGACTATGCTCGGCAAGGAGCATTATGGGCAAGCAATACTTAAAGGCCAGCGGGCCAATCCCCGGCGGGGTGTGAAGGTCCTGCCCCTAATGAGTGAATGCAAGTATAGTTTTGCAATGAAAGGCTGCACAGCTGCAGTAGATACCAGAGGAGTGTGTATTGCTTTGAGTGAATCCAGGCTGCAGCAAACCTCAGGAAAGCTGTTTCCAGAACTGCCACCGGTCTGCAAGGTAAGGTAACCAGTAACCGTGGAGCGGATTCCTTACACCTACTTACAGCAATCCAAAATGTGCGCAATCTGAAGAAGTGCGCATGCGCACGAAACGCGTTGGGTTGTTTAGAGATCATTTGGAGCGGAGACAGTGTAAGGAGCAGATCTCAGCATCAATCCCAGTTCCAGCGGAGGGCAGAGACGTGCAGACAGAGTAAGCGGCGGCGAGTAGCTCCACCCAGCGAGTGACGTCAGTTTAGACGAAAAATCCGCGAGGGTTTGGCCTGCAGGGACGCCGAGCCCGAGAGCGCGGGAGGAAGCGCCGCGGCCATTACAGAAGCACCACGCGCGAGAGAGAACAACAGAAACAGAAAACACACAAAACATATACAATACAACAATGATTCCCTGGCGCACTAACAGATATTAAACCTGAAAGCAGAGTGCAGTCCCATGAATCAAGTAGATGATATTGGATGAGATCTACAGTCCACACTGTCCATTCCTTTTAGATTGAAGATGTTGCGAAATAAAAACATAACAACCATTGCGCAGTACCCTATGGTCAGTCTCTACACCCCCACCGTTGCTATCTACTCATTAAAATAGATAGAAATGGCTCAAAAGGTTTCTTTGCTTCTCCGGTTGGCTCCAACTTGTTGCTGCTGCTGGTGACGTGATCTTTACTTCCAGCGTCAGCACCGCCATACACCGTGTGGGAACAAGAATGGGCGCCAATAGTGTGATAACATAACATTTATTGATAAAAATAGCAGGGAAAAAACATGCACTCACATGCTGTATGCCCTATGTGCGTCCTACAACGTGCCGTCCGCTTGCAGGGAGGATGCCGAGGGATTGCAGGAGGAGGCTGGATTCGGCGTGGGTCCCCGCTTCGTGGCCGCGACTCGGAGCGCCTATTCCCTCCTCTGATGACTTTCCCCGCCAATCAACCTCTTCTCCTCTCAATGGGTATGCACGCCGAGCCACGTCCTGGAGGCTCCACCCTACGCGCGTTTCGTGACTCTGACGTCACTTCTTCAGGGTATGGAGCCGTGGGGGCACTGTAGGTTATTTATATCCTTGTGCATTGCTAACGAGGGATTCCCATGGGTAATTGTCCTCACTGGGAACTCCCACTGAGGTGTCCACTTGTAGATAATGAAGGGCAATTTGTATAACGCTGACTTAACCCCTTCATGTCTGGACAGTAACAATCACAATATACATACACTCCAGCATATTCGTGAAACATACTATATAAAAATGGCAATAGGCTATAATTAATATATTCTAATGCCAAAACATCTTATACATAGAAATACATCAATAAAAAATAATCTGATTGCATATAAAATATAAATAAAAAGTGGATAGCAACATTATGGCTATAATTCCAAATTGTATTTTGAAAGATAGCTATAAGCTGACTCCCTGCCAATGCCGGCATAGAGGAACCAGAGGTGGAAAGAGAATACATTAGATTGAACCATAAGATAACCTGGTATGATATACCAACATCAGCAGTATACTATATAAAACTAACTATCTCTCAGGAATGCTGCCAGGTCGAATTCATATTTAGTCTCTTGGGGTCATGGTTTTGAGGGTATATATCCAGTAGCTTCGCGTCTAGGATATAAGATTTATTTTTGTCACCCCCCCTCCAATTCTGCTTGGGACATTCAATCCCTTTACAGATTAACCCTTCAGGATTTTGTCCATGCTTACTTTTAAAGTGGCTGGAGACACTGTGTGTCTCCGAACCCCTTTTAATATTGTAAACATGTTTGCAAGACGGCGTTTCATGGTTATACCTGTTCGCCCTAATATTGTAGTCTCCACACGGGCAATCTAACAGGTAGACCACAAAAGGAGTCTTGCAGGAGATGAATGATGTTAATGGGGAATTAATCCCCGTAACATTGGATTGAAATTGATTGCATTTGAGCTATATCCACAGCCAATGCATTTACCACATGTGAAAAATCCATCTAATTCCTTTAGCCATGTTGTATTATGTGTTCATGGAATTGAACGGACAACTTGGGGATAGTTTAAGTTTTGATTGTCAGACTTTTTAAAAACTATCTGAGGATGTTTGGGTAATATTGATTTTAAGATTGATCACCGTAGAATGCCCCAATGTTTCTTAATTATTTGTGTTATTTATTGGGACTTCATTGTATTTGGTGATGAAGGGAATGAAACTCACCGCCATCTGATTGTTTGATCTCTTTTATCCATACAGATAAGGTCATCTCTTTGACACTTTTTACAGTCTCCAAGGCCCTCATCACCTTATTGGAGATTATACTCTCTCTGAATGAACTTATCTTTAAGGTCATTGGCTGTATCTCGAATATTTCCGGTGAGAGCAATTCCTTTAGTTCTTAGGAACTGGCCCTTGGGGATATTGTCAATCCACTATGGTTGTGATGCTGGATGCCAGAAGGTACGTATTAGCATTACCTTTTTGTAAAAGGTCTTGGTCTCAATAGACCCCTTCTCAATGAAAGTGAGATCCAAAAAACTATTACTTGATGGGCTGGTGTTAAATGGAATTTTAGATCATATTATTATGTGTTTACGATATGTTTGGAACCTCCCTGATTTCTGTGCCATCCACCCCAGATACATAGAACGTGTTCATTCTATATAAGGCGTTTCCATGCTACAAGGCTCGCCCCAACTGGTGCTGTCTGGATGGCATTTTACTCATCGTCCACATGCCATAAAGATCGTTACGCATAGTAGGGGAACCCTGTACCCAGGGTGCCACATATCGGAGGAAGACAAGCTGTTATCGTAAACTGAATAGTTAGTGTGTAAGGATATACGTATCCTACTATTATAAATTCTCTGGAATCCTGCTCAACGGACGTCATTTGGATTTAAACACCCTTCTAATTGCTCTGATACCTCTTAAGTCATGAGTTAATGACAGGCGGGTATGACAAGGAGACGTCAGTCACACGTGAACCCAATGTAATGCTCTTCCAGTTAAGGTCCCTGGACCAAATTTAGTACGTGTGTGGTGGTCTCTTAAAAATGACGGGAGTTGTTGGGGGGACATATTTCTGCCAGATAGTAGAATCGTATAAACTGAGACAATTGGATTGTCAATGATTTATTCCCGATATGATGGGGCGGTCAAGGGGATTCCAAAGATCTTTGTGAATCTTGGAATACATGAAATAGAAAATTGGAATCCTTGGCTGTGATATATCAAGAAAACTCCAACTTTACTTTTGGAAACTATTCAGACAATGAATCCCTTGTGCGAATATTCTGTGAAGTGGTGTGTTTGTAAATACTTATAGATGGAGTTAAAGGGTAAGTTTTTATAGTGTGGTTCAATACGCTTAGGATTCCAGGACATTTATATAATAGTAAGGACCATGATAACTAGTGCCTCCCCCTTTGTCTGCAGACCTTTATTACAATTTGTTATTATCTTCTAAATCTTAACATGCATCTTTTTCTAGTTTACTTAGATTGTGGTTTGCGATTTTAACTTCACTTGGTATTGCCCTTTCCATATACCTGAAATAACTAGTCAGTAAATGTTTTTAAGAAATTTCCTACATTGTTTGGGGGTAAACACTGAGGGCTTTAAATTTTAGTGGTGGGGATAAACTCTTTGCCTCAATGTTTTTATTATTGGTCTGAATTGAACCTCCCTACTGCATAGGCATTTTATGAAAGTACTTTTTTATGTGTATAATCGTCTTGCAATTGATGAGTGTCTAGATATAAGATCGAAACATATTTGGTACCTTGGATGGAGGAAATTGACGGGCTCTTGCGACCAAAACTTCTCTTCAAACCTCAGTGGTTCTATAGCTGCTGATATTGAATTATATTGCTAACGCTTACCGAGGTTTGGGTGCTTGACTTTTTTCTGCTATTCCTTCTTCCACCTCTTTTTCCTTGAGATCTCTATTCTTTGCGTGCTCGGCCGACATGGGGGTGTCTTTTTCTCCCCCACTGGTGATTTCTATCTGCGATGTTCTTCCGTACGGGGAAATCGTCATCCTGTCGTGGTCTCAAAACAAGACACCTGATGTGTGTACTCTCATTGATTCAAAATGGTGTAAGTTGTAGGGTCTTGAATATTTATTTGATCATAATAACTAGACACGCGGACGGCACCGTTGTAACGCATGTAGGGCCACATGCTTAACAGCATGTGAGTGCATGTTTTTGTACCCTGCATTTTTATCAATCAAATGTTATGTTATCATCACTATGGCGCCCATTTGTTACCCGCACGGTGTTATATAGGCGGTGCTGACGTGGAAGTAGTAAGATCACGTTTCACCAGCAGCGGCAACAAGGTTGGAGCCCAAACGGAGCGAGAGCAAGAACACCTTTTGAGGCCATTTCTATCTATTTTGAAGTGAGTAGTAGCAAGGTGGGGGTTGATACGAGAACTGAACATAGGGTACTGCGAATGGTGTTATGTTTTATTTCCAGCAAGATCTTCAATCTAAAGGAATGAGACAGTGGAACTGTACGATCTGCATACAATATCATCACTTGATTCATTGGGACTGCATCTTGCTTTCAGGTTTGAATATGGTTAGTGCGCCAGGGAATCAGTTGTTTGTATTTGATATGTTTTTGTGTTTTCTGTTCTTGTTGTGTCATGCCTTTGTATTACTCGTACTTGCTGGATAGGTGGTTTGTTTATTCTAGGCAGCCATTCCCCATTCTACTACTAAAAAGTCTGTGAGGGATCCAACGACACGGGTTTCCCACTATCGGGGATCTCTCTTCTTGTAGAGCACCTAGTTATTTCACATCAGTAATATAGGTTTAGCGGTTTATAAGGTTTGAGCGCCTGATGATTAATGTTTGTTAGTTAAGTTTTTTCACCACAAGTTTTATCATATCACATACCGCAGCCAACCATTAATATTAAAATGTCCACTTTTTTCATAGTCAGTAGGAGCACTTCAGTCAGTTGTAACTTAGATAAATTATTTTTTCAGACGACACAGATATAGAACACATAGATGAGACACTGAGAATTAAATAGCACTATTATAAACGTAGAAAAAACTTCCTCACATACAAGAAAATGAGACAGACTGGAAGTACCGGTAGATTTGAGGAAAATTATAGACATGTAAGAGAATACCAATGGGAACTGGGTCCCAAGGTACCCACTCTAGAATGCAGAATGAGATCTTTGAAAGATGGATGGAACCAGTCCTTGACCACATGTGACATTCGGTTTAGTATTCTATTATCCAGTACGAACAAAATCACATACAGAAGTTTGGTAAAGAGATTATTGGAAATCAAGAAAAATTAGGCCAATTCTCCGAACTCAAAGAGTAGACAAAGTACTAGAGAACAAAATTCACAGAGAATGAAAAAATTGGAGAAGAAGACAAGAGGTCATTAGTTCAAAACAGAAAAATTAATCAGGGACAAAAAAGATTATGAAACAAATAGGAAAAGAGACTGGAAAGAAAACGATGAGACAAAAAGTTAACAATGTGTAGAAGAACATCCACAGTGAGGTTGCCAAATCCACACACCCAATTAATAAAACGTATTTAACAAGGCGGAAGATTAAATCAAAACCAAAAAAAACGAATGATAAAATGGTAAGATAAAAAGTAGAAGAGACATCTCAAAGGCCCTACATGGGACGCTAGGCACAAAGCACTAGTAAGGGACGATCAACCATAGATTACCAGGCCCAGCCACGAGGAGAGGGTATTTCAATGGTATGGTGAGAATGGGCAATCACGAGCACATTTAATGATGGAACCAGAGAGTCATTTAGGCGGTTATGATAAAGTGTAGTTAGATCTAATAACAATTTAGACCCTTACAACTTACCACATTTGATCATGAGAGTAATCAACATCAATTGTCTTTTTAGGACCACGAACCAGGGATGTAAGATTTACCCGTACGGAAGAAGAACAGCCGAGATAGAAATCCCAGTGCGGGAGAAAAGACACCCCCAGGTACGGCGAGACGCAAAAGAATAGAGGATCAGAGAAAAAAGATGGTGGAAGAAGAAGGAAAGAGAAAAAAGTTCAGAGAAGCCCAAACCATAGGTAGAGTTAGGCAATATTGGGCAAATATCAGCAGCTTAGAGAAACCATGAGTTTGAAGAGAAGTGTTTGTCCAGAGGCCTCAATTTCGCTCCATCCAGCGCAGTGGTACCAAATATGTTTTGATCGATATACAGACACTCATAATATTGCAAGAGGAATTAACACTAAAAAAGTACTTCCTGATAAGATGCTATTCAGTCAGGGAGGTCATTCAGGACAATAATAAAACATGAAGCCAAGAGTTATCCCCACCACTAATTTAAAAGGCCCTCAGTGTTTTACCAAACAAGTAAGGGAATTATTGCTTAGAATTACATGTTACTGAACTAGTTTCAGGATATGCAGGGCAAACCGAAAGGGCAACAGTGAGTTTACAATCCCTAAACACACAATCTAAGTAAACTAGAAAAAGATGTGCAGGTTCAAGAATTTAGAAAGTAATAAACAAAGGTAATAAAGGTCTTGCGACCAAAGGGGGAGGGCATAGTTATCATGGACCTAGACTTTATAAGACAAGAGTCCTTGAGAATCCTAAGGCGATGGAACACTATAAAAAAACATACGGTGTAAGTCCATCTATTAGAGTTTAAAACAGCACTTCAAGAATATCTGCACCAAGGGATTCTTGGATGGAAATATTTCCAAAATTTTGTTTGAATTGGAGTTCTTGGGATATATCACACGCCAAGGATTCCATTCTATTCATTCCAAAGATTCACAAGATCTTTGGAATCCACTGGACGCCCCATCTATGAGGGATAAAACTCATTGACATCCATCTGTCTCAGGTTTTACGATTCTACTCTGAAGAATAGTCCCAAAAATCCGTCTTTTAAGAGACACACACCACACGTACTAAATTTGGTCAGGGGACCTTAATGAGGAAAGATCATTACATTTGGGTCAGTGTGACGGACGTCTCTGTACTACCGTCATTATCATGACTTAGGATCTAGAGCAATTAGAAGGGTGTTAATCAAGATTACAGTCTTTGCGCAGGGATTCAGAGAATTATAAAGAGGGGATACGTATATCCTTACACATAACTATTTCGTCTTACGTAACAGCTTTGCTTCTCAGATAGTGGCCACTGCCATGGGTCGACAAGGTTCGCCCTTAGCTATGCACATCTTTATGGCGATGTGGGAGGAGGAGTAGTATCCACTCCAGCAGCCCATTTGGGGCGAGCTTGTACTATGAAACCCCGCATATAGATGACGTGCATGTATCTGGGCTGGGTGGAGGCACAGAAGATTCAGGGAAGTTCAAACCATATCGATAAACAAAATAATATGAATCTAAATTCAGCATTTAACACAGGCCCATCAGTGATAGACTTTTGGATCTCACATTTTCATTGAGAAGGGGTCTATTGAGACAAGACCTTTTAACAAAGACGAGTAGAGATGCTAATACGTCCCTTTCTGGATCCAGGCCATCACAACCATGATGGATTGACAAGATCCGCCAAGGGCCAGTGCCTAGAACTAAAAGGAATTAGCTCTCAACCGGATTTCGAGATACAGGCACAAGACCTTAAAGATAAGTTCATTCAGAGAGAGTATATCCCAAATAAGGTGATGAGGGGCCTTGAGATGTAAAAGTGTCTAAAGAGATGACTATATCTAGTGGATAATAAGAGATCAAAACAATCAGATGCGGTGGAGTCACTTCACCTTCATCACCAAATTACATGGAATGTCATAAAATACCCAAATAATTAAGAAACATTGGGGATTCTAAGGGTGGATACAATCTTACAATCAATTATTACTCCAAACATCCTCAGATAGTTTTTAAAAAAGATGACAATCATAAAACTTTAACAATATCCCACAAGTTGTTCCGTTCAGTATCTCCTGAATGAAAAGACATAATACAACATGGCTAAAGGAATTAGATGGATTGTCACAGTGTGGTAAATGCATTGGCTGTGGATGATAGACTCCAAATGCCAATCATTTCATCCAATGTTACGGGGATTAAATTTCCCATTAAATCATTCATCTTCCTGCAAGACTCCTTCTTGTGGTCACTGTTCAGAAGTTGCCGGTGGGATACAATATGGTAGGGGCGAACAGGATATCCTTATAAGTTTATGTAGCACCATTTGGGAACGACGTCTGCAGAACAATGTTTACAATATAAAAGGGGGTCTGGAGACACACAGTGTCCAGCCACTTTAAAAGTACGCGATGGACAAAAATCTGAAGGGTTAATCTGTAAGGGATTGAATTGTCCCAAGCAGAATTGGAGGGGGGGGTTGACAAACTCATCTATATCCAGAACGCGAAAGTACGTGAGATAATAACCTCACAAACACGACCCAAAGAGGACGCTAAATTGAATTCGACCTTGCCACGGCAGCATTCCTGAGAGATAGTTAGGTTTATATAGTATACTGCTGATGTGGATTAGCATAACCAGGTTATCTTTGGTGGACAATCTAATGTATATCTTTCCCACCTCTGGTGTCTCTTATGCCGGCAATTGGCAGGAAGTCGCTTATTAGCTATCTTTCAAAATACAATTTGGAGATATAAGCCATAATGTTGCTATCGCCTTTTATTTATATTTTTATGCAATCAAGATTTATTTTATTGATGTGTATTTCTATGTATAAGATGTATTGGCCATTAGAAATATATTATAAGCTATTGCCATTTTATACGTAATAGTTTCACGAATATGCTGGAGAGTGTATGTATGCTGTCGATTGTTACTGTCCGAAGCATGACGGGGTTAAGTCAGCGTGATACAAATTGCCTTCATTACTTACAGGGCACTCAGTGGGGTTTCCCCAGTGAGGACAATACCCAATGGGGAATCCTCGCGTTAGCAATGCACAAGGATATAACATGAATCCTACAGTGCCCCCAGGCTCATTGACCCCCTGAAGGAAGTGACGTCAGAGTCACGAAACGAGCTGGGTAGGGTGGAGCCTCCAAGGACGTGCTGCGGCAACGTGCATACCCATTGAGAGGAGAAAGAGGTTTGATTGGCGGGGAAAGTCCATCAGAGGAGGGAAATAGGCGCTCCGAGTACGCGGCCAGCGAAGCGGGGGACCCACGCCGAATCCAGCCTCCTCTGCAATCACTCTCGGCATCCCTCCCATGCAACGCGGACGGCACGTTGTAGGACGCACATAGGGCATTACAGAATGTGAGTGCATGTTTTTACCCTGCCTAGTTTATCATACATGTTATGTTTCACACTATTGGCGCAATTATTGTTCACCAACACGGTGTCTTATGGCGGGGTGATGACGTGAAGGAAAGTAAAGATCACGTTCGCCAGCAGCAGCAACCAAGTTGGAGCCAACCCGGGCGGGAAAAAGGAGAGCAAAGACACACTTTTGAGGCCATTTCTACTATTTAGTGAGTAGATAGCAACGGTGGGGGTGTAGAGAATGACATAGGTTGACTGCGCAATGGTGTTATGTTGTTATGTGCAGACAAGTCTTCAATCTAAAGGAATGGGACAGTGTGGACTGTAGATCTCATCCAATATCATCTACTTGATTCATGGGACTGCACTCTGCTTTCAGGTTTAATATCTGTTAGTGCGCCAGGGAATCATTGTTTGTATTGTATATGTTTTTGTGTTTTCTGTTTCTTGTTGTCCTGCTTTGGATACTTACTTGTGGATAGGTTTGTTTTTTTATCTAGGCAGCCATTCCCCATTCTACTAAATAGTCTGTGAGGGATCACATACAGGGTTTCCATATAGGGGATCTTCTTCATTTGTAGAGCACCTATTTATTCAATAGTATATAGGTTAGGGTTTATAGGTTTGAGCGCTGATTATATGTTTTTAGTTTAATTTTTTTCACCACGCGCCAGAGAGAAGCTGAAACAGGACTGCACCTGTTGCAAACACCGCTTGAACATTTTGGATTGCTGTAAGTAGGATTCCGGTTTTACACACCGGATCCTAGACCTGCTCCCTAGTTCTTTATCCATTTTAGTAATTGTCTAATAAATCTCTGTTTTATTGTCAGCCTTTCTGTCAGTGTTGTTAGTGGTGTATGTCTTGTTTGTGAGTTACATGTTTTTCTTATGCAGTATCACGCTATGATTTCTCTCTTTATCTCCCCTGCATAATACCATATTTGCTGCTGTGGAGTCTGCTGTCTAACTACTGGAGCACCGTTATTGGACACTGCAGTACATCTTTGGACTCATTTTCGTTATTGGACATTAAGGCGCCAGTCTGTATCGTTATCTTAATATACCGACATGCTCATTTTTATTATCTATATGTACGTGTATATCTCATCATTTTATACCAAATCACTATCTATCTATCTAAATACTACTCTATGATGGTCCTGAGCTTTCTTTTCATTTTGCTTCTATAAAAGTGATGTCCTGACATCCCCACCCCCTTGAACCAGCAGTAGACCCTCTGATTCCCACTGGGAAGTTTGTACAACAAACTAGTTTGGTTGGTGTATTACACCTTCACTTTCACACTCACTCGATTGCACTGTGTTTTATGTTTTGCCCACTTTGGGCTATTGATTTATTTTGTATTTATCACATATTGTTATCACATTTAGGTCCTAGTGGACCAATGTAATGCACATTTATTCTTTGCACACATTTTGTGCGCTCAGGACAGTTTCTGTTTAAACAATCTAGAAGTATGTATCTGAAAATTGTCTTTATGCTTCTAAGGGGGGAATTCAAAATACCCCAAAGCAGCCGGTGCTACCTGCAGACCAGACCCATCCCTTATATTGAGGTGGGGACGTATATGTGCATGCACCCGGAGCGTGTCCGGAGTGTGTGTTTTGGTGTTGCCAGGCCAGGTGGAAATAGCTGTAGCAATAATTGCCAGTACCGGTAAAAGAAGAGACGTAGTAATTGCCGTTAGCCAAGGTCAGGGAGAGGAGAGATCCGGAAGGTCAGGGTCCAAGCTGAGATTGAGGGACGTGAGAAGCCATGTAGTCAAGAGGGAGCCAGGGTCAGGAGTCAGAGAGTGTAGTCCGCCAAGCCGAGTCGTAACCTGAATAACCGAAGACAAGAGAGAGCCAGAATAGACATCCATAAGGAGAGACCATGTTGAGCAATGTGGAAGTGTCAAGACAGGCAATATATAGTGCGGCTGACCAATAGGGAGCGGAGGCAGACCTGGAGGAGCGTGCGGAGCTGTCCTGCAAAGGTCCCCTTGATTGGCAGGCAGGTGAGCAGGTTTGGTCTGGGGTAATAGTCTGTGCGTTAGTTGGGGGTGTGGTTTCACTGCTAGTGCAGTGAATAAATTATCTTCACCCGGCGCGTGCTGTCCAAGCGCGCACCCAGGACTATCGGCAGGCGCGCGAGAGGAGAGTACCTGCAGAGCAGAGACGGCCTGCCGGAGACGGCGGGGACGCCCCAGGACAACGGGGGCTGATGGAGCCGGCGACGGGGATGTCCCACGGCAGTGGGAGCAGCAGGAGGTAAGGGGGAGTCATTCTGAGGTCACCATGGCCCCCTAATCCTCACAGTACACCCCCCTTCAGGGTCGGCCTCAGGACGATCCTTCCATGGTTTGGATGGAAACTTCTTTCGGAAGCGTTTGAGAAGCCCTGGTGCGTGAATGTCTTTAAGAGGTACCCATGACCTCTCTTCGGGTCCAACATCCTTCTACTGGACCAGGAATTGAACCTTACCTCTCGAGAGGCGGGAATCCAGTATAGCTTGGACCTTGTACGCTTCGTTGCCCTATATGATCACTGGGTCTGGTTTAAGAGTATGATCCAGAAAAAGGGGACTGGAGATGAACGGCTTGAGAAGTGATGTGTGAAAAACATTAGGAATTCACATGCTTTGAGGTAATTGAAGATGGAAGGCCACTGGGTTTACCTGCTCCATGATAGCAAATGGGGCCAGAAACCTAGGTGCCAATTTAGGGGAAGGGGTTTTGAGGTGGATATTTTTGGCAGACAACCAAACCTTATCCCCTGGCTTGTAATTGGGTGCAGGTCGGCGACGATGGTCAGCCTGGTGTTTCGAAGTCAGGGAGGCCTTTTGAAGTGCCGATTGAATTTTAGCCCAAGAGTCCTATAGGAGGGAGATGTGTTCATCCACGACTGCTACTCCAGAGGAGATATTGGAAATAGGCAGGCGAGCCGGGTGGAATCCTAATTAATAAAGAAAGGCGTCTCATGAGTGGATTCATTCCTGGAGGAATTAAAGGCATACTCAGCCCAGGGAAGTAATTCCGACCAGTCGTCCTGGGAGTCTGAGACGAAGCACCTCAAATACTACTCGAGTGATTGATTAACCCTCTCAGTCTGCCCATTAGATTGAGGGTGATATCCTGAAGAAAAAGAAGAAGAAATTCCCAGTCTTCTGGTGAAGGTCCTCCAGAATCTGGAAACAAATTGAGAGCCTCTGTCCGATACAATGGATGTGGGAATGCCATGGATCCGGAAAATGTATCTGGAGAAAATATCGGCTAGGGCGGGTGAGGAGGGTAATCCTTTGAGAGGAACGAAATGTGCCATCTTGGAAAACCGATCCACCACTACTAGAATGGTGTTCATGCCATTCGACCTAGGCAATTCGACAATAAAGTCCATGGATATGTGGGACCAGGGACGCTCCGGAATGGGTAAAGGCATAAGAAGACCATGGGGTCTCTGACGAGGTACAAGTGAAAAAGAACTTATCAATAGTGGCGCTCAAATTATCAATGTGCAACAAATAATAAGTGCAATAGTGATCAGCAGTGATACAAAATACAAACACGTTTGATGAATGCAGCTGTAACCCAATGTGGAATTGCTTTCTCAATCCCTTGTAAGATAGATGCGGAGTTGATCATCGGGAAGCGCAAACATGTGAAGACAGAAGAAAATATATTCTGATATTGCAATATTATTATAATAAAGTGATGACTTTATCCTAAAATCGATGTGTAGAATACTCACAAATGTGAGATGGAACTTGTACACGTAATGGTATCTTTGGATGATGCTCCGCCGCTTGCGGTAGTGATAGATAGATTCTTAGTCTAGATGTGCGCTCTGGTAACCTTGGTATCAGATAAGAGAGCCAGACATAGCATAGACTGTATACAAATTTTATAAAAGGTATATATAATGCAATGCACTCACATGATTAAAAGTAGTAACAGGCATTTAGATCGCACAGATAGGATCTCGGCAGGATCGGACATGTCTCTGATTCCCCTATAGTATGGCGTGCGTCTCATGGGTGCGTGTCAGCGTCTCGGCGATACCGGAAGTGACGTCACCGGAATCCAGAGGTTCCGGTCTGCTGTGAGGTTGGTTGGTCAGCGTCACTCTACGCGTTTCACCTTCCTTGGTTTCATCAGGAGTGACTCTGACTAGGTATGATGAACTTATATACTCTAAGTTTAGATCCCATAGGTTGGGAGTTAATTGATTAATGGTGAGTATATTAACACAAATAGAAGAGGATATTAGCATATGCCATTAGCACGTTACAATTATCTCCACATCAATACATATGTGAAGCTCAAATAAGATGATTTTTAATAACAACATATATATCATGATTAACTGATATATTACAGTAAAAATTTTTTTTAAATAATCAAATTCAAACAGTATTCAAGAATAAGGAAAATAGTCATATAATGATTAATTCTGACTCATGGACATAATACTGCTGACCTCCTGACGAAGTACTTGGTACGAAACGCGTAGAGGTCACGACAGGTCATCCTGCGCGTGTATGCTGGTAAGCTGAGACGGAGCCTGCAGGAGACAGCAGCGTTTTTTTCCATCTCCGCGGTGCTGAGATCCGGATCCTGTGCAGCCACCGCGAGTCTGCTGACTGTCTCAGTGTGAGTGTCCGTTTCCCCTTGCCAGTGCCCAACCTTATGGCGGTTTCTATACAAATCTGTTGATAGGTTGTTTTCATGTTTGTTTTTTTCTTTCATGTGTTTTTATATAAATTTTACTGTATTTGTATACTGTGCAGCTTAGGGTTTAGTCACCATCAGGTGTTCTCCTGGGTAGTACTTAGCCGTCCAGCTGCACAGCTGTTCTGAGGTGGGGTTGGATCCCCTCAGAGTTTGTGTGTATTTTTAATAAATTACCTTCCACTAATCCCTGGTGCGCATTTGTGCATTTTTTATTAACAAATAGAAGAGGATATTAGCATATGCCATTAGCACGTTACAATTATCTCCACATCAATACATATGTGAAGCTCAAATAAGATGATTTTTAATAACAACATATATATCATGATTAACTGATATATTACAATAAAAGATGAAAAAAAATTAAAATAATCAAATTCAAACAGTATTCAAGAATAAGGAAAACAGTCATATAATGATTAATTCTATCGGCTCCTTTTCGGGTCAGTGCCAATGATGGTGGAAAAATTGCGAATAAATTTACGGTAATAATTGGAAAACCCTAGAAACCGCTGAATGGACTTGAGGGAATCGGGTTGAGGCCAATCCACTATGGCTTTAAGTTTCTCTGGGTCCATGGCAAATCCCCTATCGGAAATAATATACCCTAGAAACTAGGTGGAAGTCTGATGAAAAAGACACTTCTCCATCTTAGCAAACAAGTGATTCTCTCGGAGGCGGGAGAGCAGGAACTTCGTATGGGTGATATGATCCTGTAGATTTTTAGAAAAAATAAGAATGTCGTCCAGATAAACAATTACAAAAAGATTAAGGACATCCCGAAAATTGTCATTGATAAAGTCCTGAAAGACCGCTGGGGCGTTGCATAAGCCGAAGGGCATCACGAGATATTCGTAGTGGCCGCTACGGGTGTTGAAGGCGGTGTTGAAGGCTGTCTTCCATTCGTCGCCCTCCCGATGCGAATGAGATTATGTGCCCCGCGAAGGTCTAGCTTGGTAAACAGGTTAGCACCTTGAAGTCTGTCGAAGAGTTCAGAGATGAGTAGGAGAGGGTAACGGTTCTTCACCGTAATGTGGTTCAGGCCCCGGTAGTCTATACACGGTCTTTCTTCTTAACGAAAAAGTATCAGGCCCCCGCGGGCGAATTGCAATGCCGTATAAAGCCCCGCTTCAAGTTCTCGCGAATGTATTCGTCCATGGCTTCCGTCTCAGGCAGAGAGGGGGGTAGGACTTGGATTTGGGCAATGTGTATCCAGGCACCAAGTCTATCGGACAATTGTAAGATCTGTGAGGGGGTAGTAGCTCGGACTGAGTCTTGCTGAAGACATCCATAAAATCTGCGTACGGGGCGGGTAAGTTTCCCTTAGGATTGGATATATTAGCCAGCAGTTGGGGTGGAAGTACAGCTGGTGGGGAAGACTCCTCTGATTTTGACCTCCAGACAATGGGATCTTGAGATGTCCAATTGATGTGTGGATTGTGCTTCTGCAACCATGGTAAACCAAGAGTGACAGGTGTTCCAGGAACATGGATTACATCCAAGGCCAGGGTCTCCTTATGGGAATGAGAATAAAGGGTGAGAGGGCTGGTCTCCAAGGAGATGTAAGCCAGGTTGAGAGGACTTCCATCGATCCCTACCTAGGCAACGGGAGACTTCTTCTTAATGAGTGAAATCTGGTTAAATTCTGAGAATTTCTGGTCCACGAAGTTTCCTCCTGCGCCGGAATCGATGAATGCCGTTGTAGATGTCTGAAAGGTAGGACCAGAAGGGAAACGAGAATAGTAAACTTTTTAGGAAGTTCCTTCTTGGAAAGGGTAAAGAGAATAGTCCAGGCACACGGTTTTATCACAAAGTAGAAACTTTAATCCCGCATAAATCCAATGTTTCGGCTGTACACAGGCAGCCTTTGTCAAGGTGAGAGCTCTCACCTTGACAAAGGCTGCCTGTGTGCAGCCGAAACATTGGATTTATGATGTGGATACAGTTTACTTTGTGATAAGACTGTATGCCTGGACTATTCTCTTTACCTTGATACCACTTGGGGACCCGTAGTCTGCGGGGAAGAACCAGTGGTCCCACATCCGTGGGGGCACCGCGGACCCGTAGGTGCGGGGATGAACTGGTGGTCCCACATCCGTGGGGGCACCGCGGACCCGTAGTGAGCACTCGTGAGTTCCCCAGGCCCCCATGAGAACCACCCGAGGCCCCGCAGACACCTGTGGGTCTGACTCGGGGCTCCCAGACATTTGCGGGCCTACCGTGGGGACCCAATTGTGGCCCACGGTGACCCAAGGAGACCACCTGGGGGCCATGGCACTTGGCGGGACCCACCAACAGGCCTCCAGAACCTGTGTGAAACAAGTTGCTGGTACCCTGTAGGTCTGTCAGGTGACCCGCCAGCCCGCCGGGGACTCGCGTGGGGCTGGGGTATGAATCCTGTATGTAAAAGAATAAATCATGTATTTATGGGGGGGCACAGGGAGTGGGTAATGTATTTAATAAATAGAATGATGCTTATTGTGGGGCAGTGTATTGTTTTTATTGTGGGTACTGGGGGTGGGGGGAGGGGATATTGGCCCCAAAGGTATGTGGGTAGGCCTCCCTTGTGGGTAGTGGGTGAGGGGGGTTAGGCCTCACGGGGTGGGGGGTTAGTGTGGGAGGGTATGTAGGCCTCCCGAGTGGTGGGTGAGGGTGGGTTAACCCCTTCATGACTGTAGCGGTTAATAACCGCTATGGTGATTAAGGGGTTAGAGGACATTACATTTGATGTTTTTATTCTTGTGTATGTTTTGCAGCAGCGGAGGGGGCATGGCCAGGATGAAGATGAGGATGGCCTTCATCGTGGCAGCCGGAAATGGGTGAGTGCTATATGTATTTAATGTATTTATTGTTGTTTATGTATTTTAAATACACAGGGGGTATATGTTGTTTATTGCAATGTTTATTGGGGGCAAATGTCCCCAATAATCATGCTATTCTGCCTTAACCCCTTCATTGCCTTAGCGGCTATACGCTATGGTAATGAAACAGCATTTCTGTATTTTAATAATATTGTGCGGAAGCAGGGGGTCCCCTGAGCTGAACCGCATTGATTTGTGGCTCAGAGATCCCCTGCTTCCCGAGTTACAGGCCCCGGTTTGGGGCATCGGTTACAGTGTCGCCGCCATATTTATAGCGGGCACGGCGCGAATAGGGTGCTATAAAGATGTCGGCGACACTGCCACCCGATGACACATATCGGGGCCTGTAACTCGGGAAGCAGGGGCTCCCTGGTCCACAAAGCAATGCGGTTCAGCTCATGGGGACCCCCTGCTCACAGTACACTATTATTAAAAATACATTCATGCTGAGGCTTCCGGTGACGTCACCCGACATGGAGGTGTAGTTCGGGAGCTCTGCAGACTTTCTTGATTAACGGCAGACAAAAGCACCCTTCCACCTAATAATTTCAACTGAATTACAGCTGGGGTAACAACCTGAGAATGTCCAGGCAGCAAAAGAAGCCTGTGACCCAAGTGGTATCCAAGTATTTTACGCCGCAACAGAAGAGCCCTGAGCCGCAACCCGAAAAACAAGATGGCGGCAGCCCACGAGGAGAAACGGCTGCACAGGGGAAAACACCCCGCCCTAAAGAGACCTCCACTTCAGAGGAACCTCTCACTAGAACCTACATGGAGGAGCTGATGGCGGCGATGCATACAAAGCTGTATACATCTCTCCAATTGGAGATAAAAATCAGCAGTCCACGACCTCAAAGAGGAGATAAACGGACTAGCAGAAAAGACCACCACGCTAGAAAATAAAATGGAGGAGACCCACCTATGCCAAACCGGAGCGGAGGAAGAGATCTTTAAACTAAAAGAGGAACTCCAATGAATCAGAGATGGACTGGAGGACCAGGAGAACTGGGATAGAAGGCAGAACCTGCGCATCCGAAATATCCCTGAAACGGTTCTCCCTGGCCTCCTCCACCCGTACCTACTCGACCTATTAAAGTTTATCTGCGGATCCCTGGAGGACAGGGACCTTGAAATTGATCAGGCCCACAGGGCTCTGGGGCCCAGATCGGAAGATCCGAACAGAAGGCGAGATATGATAGTGAAACTGCATAGCTACATCGCCAAAGAAAGCATACTCGCAGCATGCAGAGGAAAAGAATCACTCACCTTCATGGAAGAACAGCTCCAACTATTCAGCGACATGTCCAGGACAACGGTGCTCCGCAGCTAGGAGATGAAACCCATAACAGCCTTCCTCCGGGAAAACGACATAAGATATCGCTGGGGGTTTCCCTTCAAGCTAACGGCAAATCACAAAGGCAAATACCTGACGATCAGATTCCCGGAAGATATGGATCCATATGTGCGAGCCCTGGGACTAACTCCACCAGTCTCATGGGCACCTGAGCGACAACGGACCCCCGCACAGAGAGAGGAGCCGGACGATAACAACGATCCCGGAAGAAGAGAGCCCTCAGCACGCCTGAAAATAAACAGGCACTGAGGGGACAGTCAAGCGCCGCTCTACTCACCTTACTCTCGCCGCGCTGAGCTGCTCGACTCTGCACAAGCATTGCGAGACTTGCGGGAAGAACAGCCTACGGATCCAGAGAGGAAGCCTAGCGAACGCGGAATCCACGAGCTTGCTGGAAGATTGCAAGGAGAGGTCCCCAGTTACAGTTGCCGACCCCCTAGCAAGTCCGGCTTAAAAAGTTGAAAAGTTTACCAAGTTGCTGTTACCCTCCAGAGTGTTGTCGCAGTGGTTGAGAGGCCCTGGCGGTTTGTGGAGCCTGGGTCTCGCTTGTTGCGGAGGGATGGGGAGGGGGGGGGGGAGAGAGATGACAAATCGGAAGCACCTGAACTGTGAGTAACTCTTCGCCCTCCCTGCCTCCCCCTCCCCCCCCCGCGAGAGTCCGGAGGCCGCTCCCGAATGAGGGAGCGGCAAAGCAGACGCTA
Source organism: Ascaphus truei (assembly GCA_036426205.1). NCBI lineage: Eukaryota > Metazoa > Chordata > Amphibia > Anura > Ascaphidae > Ascaphus > Ascaphus truei. The sequence goes on along the minus strand of WSYH01001050.1, from coordinate 13,161 downwards.
AAAGACCAGGCAGTGGAGCCTACCCCCCGGGCGGACTTAAGGCGCGGTTGGGGTAGAATCATAAAGCCCCCACAGGCCCCGCTGACACAGGCCCATATCCACACCCAGATGGCGTTCATAGTCACCCCTTGCCCCCCCTCTCCCTACCCCCCCACCCCCCCTGCTCACCTCGTCCTCCCCTGCTCACCTCGTCCTCCCCATACCTACCCTCCCCCCCCATCCCCCCTCATTGTAAGCAGGATATTAAGGCACTATACCCCGGGCACATAACTGAGACCGGTACTACCTTCAGAGGACCACTTTTGGTCCTCCTTTCACACTATCTCTCCCTGCCGATTCTGTCCCAGCAGGCCTTTACCCTGTCCCCTTTCGCCCTCTCCCCCCCTGCCCCCTGGAGCGCCTCTCAGATCCCCCCAAATAGAAACCCCTCCATACATGAAGGGGACATGATCCTACAAAGGATCCAAAATACTCTCCCTAGTGGGAAGGGAGTCGCTCTCAAGGGAACCAAATACCAGACCAATGGCTAGCCAAACCCCAATAAATTTAATCTCACTAAATGTGAAAGGCCTAAACAACAATAAAAAAAGGAGGCTGGCTCTACAAGAGATGAAAAGATCGAAATGCGACATTGTATTTCTACAGAAGACCCGCTTTACATCACATGAGCTACCTAAATTGTTCAGCAAGGCCTTCCCCACGGGCTACTTCTCTTTTTACTTTACTTTACTTTTAACAGTAAAAAGAGAGGAGTGGCAATTTTATTCCGTCAGGGAACGCCATTCAATCATACCAAAACAACCACAGACCCAGAGGGTAGATTTCTGATAGTATATGGCTCACTAGCTGGGTCGCCAATCGCGCTGGTCAACATATATACGCCCAATGAAAACCAGATAGAATTTCTGAAGACACTCTTGGATAAGATTGATCCAACCCACTTGTCCTCAGTGGTAGTAGTGGGGGGACTTTAACATGGCCATGAACCCACTGGAAGACAAGTCAAGTTTACTAAACAGATCCCACGCGAAGGCCTCCCAAAGATTAGGGAAACAATTCAAAGAAATCATGGGAGAGTACTCTTTGTTGGACATTTGGAGAACACAACATCAGGGCCAAAGAGATTACACTTTTTTTTCCTCACCACACCAGACCTACTCTCGAATATACTACCTCTTCGCCACTAAAACCATTCTAGATGCGTCAACAAGCTCAAATATAGGCCCCATCACATGGTCAGACCATGCCCCAATTACCGTTACCCTCGATACGCCATTCATAAAGACAAATGTGTTCAATTGGAAACTTAATGACTCATTATTAAACTACCCCGAAATAGAGAGAGAAATAAAATCAGCACTCAAAGAATACTTCGCCCATAATACGGAGTCGGTCTCATCTCCAACAATCCTGTGGGAAGCCCATAAGGCAACAATTAGAGGAACCATCATCTCTATCGCATCTCACAGGACAAAAACCAAAACAAAGGCCATCAGAGATCTGACAGACAAAATTCTAGAATTAGAACGCCAACATAAAATTAACCCCTCTAAAAAAATTTACAAAACATTAACATCCGTCAGAGAGGAGCTCAGACAAATTCAAATAGAGGACGTAGAAAAGTCACTGCGATGGACCAACCAAAAATACTACGATAAGGGGAACAAAGCAGATAGACTATTGGCTAACAAATTAAGAAGCATACAGAAGAGATCTCAAATCACAGATATTAAGAGTAGGTCTGGTGAAATTATATACAATGATAAAAAAATCGCAGAGGAGTTCACAGCATTTTATACAGAGCTCTATAACCTAAAAACCCAGGGCAATAAAGCTCCGGAAACAAGTTCCAGAATAATTAATGACTATCTCTCTAAGTGTCACCTCCCTAGCCTCACGGAAGAAGAAAAACTAATACTTAATGCAAAAATATCAAAAATAGAGCTTACAGAAGCAGTAAAAACGTCAAAAATCTCCAAAACTCCTGGACCTGATGGCTTCTCCAATGCCTATTACAAACGGTTTCTCCCTATCCTATCAACACACCTCCTTAAGTTATTCAACTCCTTCATGGAAGGCTCCCCAATCCCACCCTCCATGACCAACGCTATCTTAGCTATAATCCATAAAGACGGCAGAGACCCACATCAGTGTGGAAGCTACCGGCCTATATCCCTACTAAATAATGATCTGAAACTGTACAGTAAGATCCTCGCCAACCGGCTGAACCCAATTTTACCCAGACTGATTAACATTGACCAGGTAGGATTTGTTCAGAATCGTCAAGCCTCTGACAACACACGAACGATTATAAACATAATAGAACATGTCCGTATCTCAGGCTCTAAAGCAGTTTTGTTGAGTCTTGATGCAGAGAAGGCGTATGACAGAATTGATTGGCTTTTCTTGGATAATACAATGAAAAAATTTGGCTTTAATGACACATTCTTAGAGGGTGTCAGGGCACTTTACCGCAGCCCCACGGCGACGGTCAAACTCCCGGGAGCTCCGGCAAAGGCCTTCGAGATAAAGAATGGTACGAGACAGGGCTGCCCCCTGTCCCCTCTTCTTTTCGCCTGACAATAGAACCGCTGGCAGCTAGAATACAGGACAATGCAAGCATCCAAGGCATAGCCATTGGGGATACCAATTACAAAATCTCATTGTTTGCGGACGATGTCATTCTCACGTTGTCTCACCCTCATACCTCCCTTCCCAATCTACAAAAGGAATTATCCGATTTCGGCGAGATATCAGCCTACAAAATTAATAGTGACAAGTCTGAAGCCCTGAATCTCAACCTCGCAGACCCGGAGGTCCAGCTATTAAAACTAAATTTTAACTACCGATGGTGTCCTTCATACATAAAATATTTGGGAGTTAATGTACACTGGCGACACACTTTATTCGAGCTCGGCTAGTCCCACGAATTCGGGTATACCCGGGTGTATTGAGGTTTGTGACTGTTTTCTGCCCGAGTGCATTGAGGTATTTTCCAAGCAGGGATTTGAGCTTTATTCCCGCTGGCTGCAATACGGCACACAGTAGAATATATATATACTGCATTACAATTCATGAATTTATGCCATCTGGTAGACACGCGAAGCATTGCAGCCTATTAAATCCTAATCATTATCATTTAACAGATCAGCCGCCCGTCAGCCAGGCATGAACCCAGGCTGGGAAGGCAAACGCAACGGGGCTTGTCAGAGGTGAGGAGCGGCGCATTCCAGGTATCTGCCAGGTACATACTGGGTATTTGCTCGAATAAAGTGTGTCGCAGCAGTAGGGCCTCATGCACTAAGTGGCGAAATAATCTCTTCGGCAAGTGTTGCCGATAGGCATGATTTTGGCGATTTGCCCTCGCAGTATTCAGTAAGGGCCGAATCCATGCCGATCCCTGCCGAATCTCGGCAAAAGCAAAACGCCGATGAGCCGGTGATAAAAAATCCTGGCTTCCGATAACCTGGCGATAGGCCGTTTCTGCCGATATGTGTTTGCAGCAGAGAGAGACCAGCCGCTCTCTCTGCGCAAACATCGGCAAAATAAAAACATTTCAAAGCAACTTTTACTCATAGTGTACATGTGCAGGGGGTCTCCGGAGCTGAACCGCATTGGTTTCAGGTCCGGGGACCCCCTGCTTCCCGAGATAAAGGCCCTTTTATGAGGTGCCGGTATCCCTCTGCATTTAAATGTCCCGATCACGTGACCGCGGATTGTAAACAAAGCAGAGGGATACCGGCACCCCCTAAAGGGGCCCTGATTACCCACCCATGGGTGTGGTCACTCAGTGGTCCCTGAAATTAGGCTCCCGAAAAAGAGAGGGAAAGGTGGGAGAGAGGAGGGGAAGGCGGGGAGGGTGATGGGTTTCCCCTCCCCTGGAGGCGCCTTTTATTACTTAATCCGAGCGTCTCGCCTGGTTGCTGGGCTAGGGAGGAGGCTGTGGTATTTAAAGTTTTAGTGGGTCAGCCAAGGTTCCCATATGGAGTAGAACCGCTCCGTTGAGTGATTAAGGAATGCCGTCAGTTTCCATTAGCATAACCTCGTTTAATCTTTTTCTTACCATTTGTATCGTGGGAGGGGAGGTTTTCTTCCAGGAGAGTGCCACTGAGCATCATGCTGCTGTCAAAATGAAGGAGATTAATTTCCATACTGGGCGGTCAATTTTATCCATTGGCCTGCCCAGTATGTAGGTCAGTGGATCTGTAGGGATTGTGAGGTCAGTGACCTCTTTTATTAGGTTTTGGATTGAGAGCCAATATTTCTGGATTTCTGGGCATTGCCAACATATGTGGGCCATGTCTCCCTTGTGTCCACAGCCTCTCCAGCATAGATCAGATGCCAGAGTGTAGATTTGTCGCAGTCTCACTGGTGTTAAGTACCAGTGGAACATTATCTTGTAGATGTTTTCTTTAATACTGGTGCATATAGAAGTTTCTGATGCCGCGTCCCATATCTCTTCCCAGTCTTCATTATCTATGTCTATGTTTAACTCCGCTGCTCATTTGTGCATATAATCATGTGTGTCGGGACTCGCGTGTTTTTCCAGTACCCGTAAATTTGTGAGATTAGGCCTTTTTGGTGTGCGCTTTCCTGGCATAGTCTCTCAAATTGTGTAAGAGGGGGAAATTCTAGTGCGGGGGACAGTTTTTGTAGGAAGTGTCAAATTTGGAGGAATTTAAATGTATCCAGGGTTGGGGCTTTAAATTTATTTCACAGTTCTTGGAAATTCAGGGGCTTCTTATCACATAGCAGATCGCGAACCATCTCAATTCCTATCCTTGCATACTGTTCAAACTGCTTGGTCTCGCATCCTGGGGGGAATTCTGGGTTATTATATAGTGGGGTGAGTTGTGAAGCCGCGTTCGAGAGTTTAAATTTATTTTTAGCTTTTTGCCATATCTCCATTGTGTGGCCCATGGTGCCTAGTTTGAATTTGCTTGTCCCCTTGTCGTATCTGCACGAAGCCCATAGGCTTGCCTGCAGAGAAGGCGCTTTGGCATACTGGGACTCAATCTTTAGCCAGCATAGCTGGTCTGGGTCTGAGTTCCACTCGACCACTGGTTTTAGTTGAGCTGCCTGATAGTATCGAGCGATGTCTGGCACTCCCATACCCCCCCTGCTCCTTGGCGCTGTTAATACTGATTTTGCGACTCTGAGTTTTTTTCCATGCCAAATAAATTTGAATATTCTGCTCTGGAGCTCCTTCAATTCTGACCCAGGAACCCTGATCGGAAGTGTCTGAAAATAATATAATAACCTCAGGAGTACATTCATCTTAACTGAGATCATCCTTCCGATCCAGGAAATTTGGTAATCCTCCCATTTATCCAGATCTTTTCTAATTTTATCAAATAAGGCGGGGTAATTACAGTGGTATAGGGAGCGGTAGTCCTTTGATACTGCACCGACACACTTTATTCGAGCAAATACCCAGTATGTACCTGGCAGATACCTGGAATGCGCCGCTCCTCACCTCTGACAAGCCCCGTTGCGTTTGCCCTTCCAGCCTGGGTTCATGCCTGGCTGACGGGCGGCTGATCTGTTAAATGATAATGATTAGGATTTAATAGGCTGCAATGCTTCGCGTGTCTACCAGATGGCATAAATTCATGAATTGTAATGCAGTATATATATATATACTGTGCAGTATTGCAGCCAGCGGGAATAAAATGCTTCAATCCCTGCCTGGAAAATAACGCAATGCACTCGGGCAGAAAACAGTCACAAACCTCAATACACCCGAGTATACCCGAATTCGTGGGACTAGCCGAGCTCGAATAAAGTGTGTCGCCAGTGTATGTCATGTTCAATTACCCTAGTTCTACCTGGCTTTGTAGAGAAAACTTCTTTGTTTCTTCTCACTAGGTTCTGGACCTCTCGTTTCTGATGAACGGACAGGGTTTCAGCTATGCTAACCTCTGGGTCAGTTTCTCGATTCTCTGACGGACCTGGGGGTACTAGGGTTAACAAGACCTCTCTATCTTTCCAGGGCTTAAGTAGGTTTACATGGTAGATTTGCTCAGGTTTCCTCCTACCTGGCTGTCTCACCTTGTAATTTACTTCTCCCCCACTCTTTCCAAGACCTCATATGGCCCATGCCACTTAGCAAGGAATTTACTCTCTACGGTGGGAACCAGAACTAGCACCCTGTTGCCTGGATAAAAAATTCTGACCCTAGCACCCTTATAATACGTATTCCTCTGTGCCTCTTGAGCTTTTTCCATGTGTTCCCTCACTATAGGTTGGACTGCAGCTATGCGGTCCTGCATCTGGGCAACATGTTCTATTACACTTCTGTATGGGGTAACCTCGTGTTCTCAAGTCTCTTTGTCTATATCTAGTAAGCCCCTTGGGTTGTCGGCCATACAATAGTTCAAACGGGGAGTAGCCTGTGGATGATTGGGGAACCTCCCTAATGGCAAATAACAGGTATGGTAACAAACAATCCCAGTTTTTCCCATCCTTATCGACCACCCGGCGTAACATGCTCTTTAAGGTTTTATTGAACCGTTCCACTAAACCATCTGTTTGTGGATGATAGACTAAGGTTCTAAGATGCTTGATTTTTAGGTGTTTACATAACTCTTTTGTTACTTGGGACATACAGTAAATGGTGTTCCCTGGTCAGTTAAGATCTCTTTAGGTATTCCGACCCGGGTAAACAGAACTATTAACTCTTTTGCTATGTTTTTAGAAGAGGTGCTACGTAAGGGAACTGCCTCTGGATATCGGGTGGCATAATCTAATATTACCAATATATGCTGATGTCCACTAGCAGACTATATTAGGGGTCCTACTAGATCCATAGCAATCCGGTCAAATGGTACATCTATTATGGGAAGGGGTACCAATGGGCTACGATATGCTTTGAACAGGGCGGTGATCTGACATTCTGGGCATGAGGAGCAATAATTTGTAATATCTGCCAGAACCCCAGGCCAATAGAAGCTTCGGAGAATCTTTTCTTTTGTCTTTTCCACCCCTAGATGTCCCCCCAATGGGTGACTATGTGCGAGGTTTAATACTACATTACGGAATGTCCGTGGTACCAACAATTGTTTAGTTATAATGGATTTCCTCCTATCAACCCGATATACTAGTTCATTTTCTACCTCGAAGTAGGGGTAAAGTGACCTATCTGGTTGGCCAGAGGTACTATTCTGGTCCCGTATATTCCCCCTTGCTTCAGCTAATGTGGGGTCTTCCCACTGGGCCTTCTTAAAACTCCCAGGACTGACCTCTAGGTTAGCGAAGGTCGTACCCTGTTCTGGGGTGGTAAGCGCCTGTTCAACATCTTGATTTGGGGTATTCCCTACCAAGGTAGCCATGGGAAAGAGAATTTTACAGCACTCTTCCTCTTTCCCCTTTTTATATGGGCCCTCGTCAACCTCCATTTCTGAAAAAGGGAAAGGATTTGTTTCTTCTGTTACTTCTTTATGGTCCGCTATTGAACTCTGGGCGCTATTCTGAGAGGAGGACCACATTTTTAGAAAATGGGGAAAGTCGGTCCCTATTAACACATCATGTGCCAGTTTGGTTACTATACCCACTTTGAAATCTAAAGAACCAAACTCTGTTTCAATAAGAACATCAACAGTGGAATATTCGTGATTATCCCCATGTATACAACAAATTGCCACTCTTTGTGAACTGTTTACCTGTTTTTTCCCAATGGGCAACAGGTATTCGGAACCATACTCCCAGAGTCAAGAAGTGCCCAAACCCTCTTACCATTTACCTTTACAAATGCCCAGAGAGGGTTATTCAAGGGGTCCTCTGGGCTAGGGCCCATACATTGGGACCACAACGAATAAGGTTCAACACTGTTGCATTGCATTGGTTCAGCATTTAGTGGGCAGACTTTCGCGGTGTGGCCCCTCTCATAACAATTTACACATTTAGGTACATAGTCTGTGTCCCACTTAGAGCCCTTTTTCGGCTCCCCATGTTGGCTGTTGCCCTTAGTATGCGAGCCACTGTTGCTGGTGCTGTGTGAAGGCGGTCGTCGCTCTTCAGCCCCCCTTAACCCTGGTATCCTTTCACCGTCTCTGGAAGAGTTCTGGAACATTGGGTAGTGGGGATGCTCCATGACTACGTGTTGCGGGTGCTCTTCTGCTGCATTGTACCTTTCTACGAGGGCCACCAGCTCATCTGCATTGTGAGGGTCACTCTGACTGACCCAACGGCGTAGGGCAGAGGGAAGTTTCCTCAAGAACTAGTCCATGACCAACCGTTCCACGAGGTGGCTTGCTGAGTTGATCTCGGGTTGTAGCCACTTCCGAGCGAGGTGGATGAGGTCATACATCTGGCTACGGGTGGCTTTATCCAACGTGAAGGACCATGCGTGGAACCTTTGGGCGCGAACGGCCGTGGTTACGCCGAGGCGGGCGAGGATCTCGAACTTCAATTTTGCATAGACGTTAGCTTCGGCTGGCTCTAGATCAAAGTAAGCCTTCTGGGGTTCACCGCTTAAGAAGGGTGCGATTAGACTGGCCCACTCAGCTTCTGGCCAACCCTTTCTCTGTGCGTTCAAAAGTGAGAAGATAGGTTTCAACGTCATCCGAGGGCTCCATCTTCTGAAGGTAGTAGCTTGCCCTGGTCATTTTCAGGCCTGGGGCTGCGTCTGCCAGTGCGGTCTTAATGATTGTCTCTCTAAGGACCTTGAGTTCCTGCTGTAAGCCCTGGGCGAACCATTGTTGCTCCTCTCTCAGCAAGTGGTTTGTCTCTTGCTGGGTTGCATTTGCGTCTTGCAGGGCTGTTAGCAGCTGTTGCTGGGTTGCATTTGCGCTTTGCAGGGCTGCATTCGTCTGTTGCTGGTTTGCATTTGTCTGTGCTGGTTTGCATTCGCGCTTAGCAGGGCTGCATTCGCCTGTTGCTGGGTTTCATTCGTCTCTTTCTGGGCAGCGACATTGCGTACCAACGCACTCACCACGTCATCCATCTTGTTCGGGGGGGGGGGAAGGAAAAAAAAACCTATTCTTTTTTTTTTTTTTTAAAGTTCTTTTACCCTCAGACCTTTTAGTGTTCTGCCCGCATTCTCCACCATATGTAACAAACGGTAATATGCTCCTAACCTTTGTGCAGATTATGAGTGCACATTTCTATGGTTTTAATTTAACCGTCACTTTATACATTTGTAGACTGTCTACACTATTGTGGTATTTTGGTATTTTCCTGAGATCCGCTGCTAACATCACAACCAGCTAGGACGCCAGGGAATCGATTTAGGGAGATGAACCCTACGCTCCCTTCAGAGAGTGCTTGTGACTCTGAATCACAGGTTTTATACCTGGGAAATGTGAGTTTAGCAGACATGTACAGTATAACATTTAATGAACCAGCCAGTGGGAACGTATTACACCATATTTTGTCTATTTGTTTTTTTTTTTTCATTTATGGCTGTGAACCTGCTCTGCTGCCGAAGATATTTCTGTATCTAAACGGTAAGAAATCAACACTCATGATGGATGATGGATGCATAGCAGTTCTTCCATGTTAACATGCAGAATCTGGGATGAAACTGGATCAAATTTGTATCAACCTTTAAGGACTGAATTAAGTGGGGCATAAATATCCAGGCAAATGTAGTACAATTTTGTGGCAAAAAACTGCACCATACTGTATGTACAGTACGGGCACTTCCTGGTTAGCATGCGCGGACAATGGGAGCTCTCCCCCCGGTCATGTGGTGCGCAGAATTTGCAGAGGGGGGGGGAGTGTGGTGACCCGGCCGGTAGTGGCACCGAGTATCTCCCCCTATAACGCAGCACCGCCAGACGGGGCAGGAGGAGGAAGGAAAAGCTCCTGCTCCGGTCCGGTGAGGGAGGGAGGGTTGTTAACTTGTCGCCGGTGGGCTGGCTGCAGAAGGACACACACTGACCCACACTGACTGACACACATACACACACTGACACACACTCTCTGACACACATACACACACTGACCGGCACAGATACATACACTGACTGACACACACACACACACACACACACTGACTGAGACACATACACACACTGACCGGCACAGATACATACACTGACTGACACACACGCACACACACACACACACACACACACACACACTCACTGACACACATACACACACACACACACACACACACACACACACACACACTGACTGACTGACACACACACACACACACACACTGACTGACACACATACACACACTGATACACACACACACACTGACTCACATACTGTGACAAACGGCTTACTCCGGGGCTCCGCCGTCTGTCCGGGACTGTTAGAACACGGTCTTTTAGGGTAGGTTAAATGACGAGGCATAACGTGCTGTTCCTTTAAACAGGCTACAGCCTGGTTTATTCAGTCCCAGGCACTGAGACTGACACACTGCATACAAAAGAAACACAAGCAAAACAAAAGCCTGCTCACCTGAGAAATAACTTAACTGAGGTTTACCCTGACTGGGATTGGGGCGGCTTATCAGCTTACAACAAATAAAAATAAGGAACGTTGCAATTTGATAAAGGTAAAAAATGATTTAACCTGTTTGGGGAGAGGCTTTTCCCCTCTCTGCTTCCAGCAGCCTTCCTGCTTCCAGTCTCTTGGGGAGAGGGGAGAGGGGAGAGGAATCAGGAAATTAGCCTTACATACCGGATTTCCATATTGCAGGACAGGTGACAGGAATCAGGCAGCAGACAAACTCTGGTCTGGATCCCTCACCCCTCAGTTCCAGCACTTGCCAAACTGTGGGATGGAGTGCATGCATTCTGAGGCTGCACTTTCCAGCCTAAACAGGATAGAAACTGTTCAGTATCCTGGGAGCCCTATATATGAATTTATTACCATCCCCTGGTTTCTGTCACAATACATACGTACAGTAAGAAGCAATGGTTGTTTTGGCAAATGCTTGCTTGTATGTATTTTAAATATATATTGATTTTAAATTTGTATGCTATTTATATTGCATATTGATGTAGTGTTCAGGATTGTTTTCTGGTGTTTTAAATAGTTTATTTCTGGCTTTTGATTGGTGTTTGCTTTTTAATGTTGGATTATTTTTTTACTTTTGATTTTGAATTATGCTGTTAATTTAGATATTTATTTTATTTATTCATGGTTTTGTTTTGGTGTTTTAATTGTTTATTCTGGTCTTTTTTTTGGATTTGATTAATTGATTGATGGTAATTTTGTTCGGTTTACTTCTTTATTTGTTTTTAGTTTGAAATTGTTTTGAATGCATTGGATCTTGTTTTTAATTGTTTTGTTTAGGTTGACCATTGACTGGCATAGTGTTAAATCATGCCCATATTATATTAGCATGATGTACCCACTATGCAATTCAATTGTTTGATTGGCATTAGTAATGTGTTGATTATGCAATGTAATGTATTTTTATTTGGGCCTGTTTTTCTATTCCTTTACCATTTCTTGCAATAGGGGTAAATCATGCCCATATTATATGAGCTTGATGTACCCACTGTACCAATGAATGGGTGAAAGATGGGGGTAGTTGCTTCGGGAGGGTGGTTAGGCCTCCTGGGTGGGTAGTGAGAAAGGGTGGGTTAACCCCTTAATTACTATAGCGGTTACTAACCGCTAAGGTGATTAAGGGGTTAGGGGACATAAGATTATATTTTTTATTATACTGTATTGTTTGTGGCAACGGAGGACATGGACGGTGATGAGGACGGCCTTCATCGTGGCAGCCTGGCAAGGGTGAGGGCAAGATTTATTTACTTTATTTCTGCTTGTTAATGTTTTATTTTTAATGGGCAAATGCCCATTTCTGGATAATAGTAATTTTGACCATTATTGTACTGTATGTGTCAGGAGTTGGGGGGTGTATTTATTTGAAAGTATTGGCTGTTGTGTTTTTTTGGGCACAGGATTAGTACCGCAGGCCAAAGGGGACCCCGGACTCGCGCAGGGTTCACCCGAAGGCCCCAAATTCCAGTGGGGATCACCCGAGGGCCCCGGCTCCCACAGAGATCACCTGGGGACACCCGCCGGCCTGTTTTATTAATTGTGTGGCGAAAAAAATGTAAACAATGATTTTATTCATGGCTCCATTTCTTTCGTGCCAGCCTTTAGCTTGTTTAAAAATCTGGCGTGCTTTTAAAGTACGATTCACTTTTTTGCCTGATTGAACGTATTTTTTTTTTTGCCTGGCTGAAAAAATGCCTTTTACGGCCGATAAAGTACTGTTATCACTGCTTAGTGAATCACACATCAGGCAGTATCGGTCTTAAAAGGCAGCAGTTATCACTGAGGGGGCTATGCACTAAGCTCCAAGCTTTTGCCCTGGCCTGAGAAAAAATTGCACGTCCGTTAAAAAGTGAAGCCGGAGGCGCAATTCACTAAGGCCTTGAGCCCATTTTCTAACGGACGTGCCAAAATCTGGCCTATCGTGCGTGCAATGTTTTTTTCCCTCTGCTTGCGCACTGAAACTTCATGTTCGATAAGATGCCGCCTGTAACATTTGCATGGAGATTCTGCATCTCCATGCACAGCTGTTACAGGTGATCGTACACAAAATAAATACATTTTAATAATAGTTTACATGAGCAGGGGGTCTCCGGAGCTGAACCGCATTGGTTTCAGGTCCGGGGACCCACTACTTCAGGAGATACAGGGTGCCGGTATCCCCTGCACTTTTAAAGCTTCCGCGTCACATGACTGGGACATTTAAATTCTGCAGGGGATACCGGCACCCAATAACGGGGCCTGTATCTCCTGAAGTAGGAGGTCCCCGAGGCTAAAACCAATGTGGTTCAGCTCTGGAGACCCCCTACACATCTACACTACTGACAAAACACTCATATCAATAAACAATTATTCATTGCCGTAGCGGCTATCTGCTATGTTAATGAAGCTGCATTAATGTACATTTTAATAATAGTGTTCTGGAGCAGGGGGTCCCCTGAGCTGAATCGCATTGATTTCTGCCTAAGAGACCCCCTGCTTCCCGAGTTACAGGCCCCAGTATGGGGCATCGGAGGCCAGTGTCTCCGCCATCTTTATAGCATCCAAGACGCGATGTGGACGCTATAAAGATGGTGGCGACACTGGCACCGATGCCCCAAGCCGGGGCCTGTAACTCGGGAAGGGGAGAGAGAGTCAGAGAGTCAGAATCCACTCCAGCAGGAGCAGACACAAGACAGCACTCAAAGGTAA